>PVIJ01010278.1:0-61155 GCA_004024925.1 Scalopus aquaticus | reverse complement strand
TGTATAGTTTTAGGAATTTGTCCATTTCCTCTAAGTTGTTGAACTTGTCTCCATATAGCTGTTCTTAGTAATTTCTGATTATTCTTTTGATCTCTCCTGTGTCTGTTGTAATTTCTCCTCTTTCATTTATGATTCTATTTATTTGTGTCCTCTCCCGTCTTTTCTTTGTAAGTCTGGCTAGAGGTTTGTCTATTTTGTTTATTTTTTCAAAGAACCAGCTTTTGGTTTCATTGATCTTCTGGATTGTTTTTTTTTTTTTTATTTCCATTTCATTTATCTCTGCTTTGGTTTTTATGATTTCCTTTCTTATGTTGGCTTTGGGTTTTTTTTTGTGTTGTTCATTTTCTAGTTCTTTGAGATGGGAGATTAGATTGTTTCTTTGGGTTGTTTCTTGTTTCTTGATGTGAGCCTTTATTGCTATATATTTCCTGCTTATTACTGCTTTTGCTGCGTCCCATACATTCTGGAATGTTGTGTCTTCTTTGTCATTCATTTCTAGGTATTTTTTCATTTCTTCTTTGATCTCCTCATTAGTCCAGTGATCTTCCAGCAGTGTGAGTTTCAATCTCCATGAAGTAAGAGGATTCCTTTTTTTCTTTTCATGGTTTATTTCTAATTTGATTGCTCTATGATCTGTGAAGATAGTAGGTATGATTTTGATCTTAGTGTATCTGTTGAGCTTTGTTTTGTGACCTAGTATGTGATCAGTCTTGGCATATGATCCACGTGCACTTGAGAAAAATGTGTATTCAGATTTTTGGGGATGTAGTGCTCTATAGATATCTGTTAGGCCCATGTGGTCTAGGTCCTTGTTTAGAGCTTTAGTGTCCTTGTTTATTTTTTTGGCTTTTTGATCTGTCCATTGGTGAGAGCAGGGTGTTGAGATCTCTTACTGTATATATATTTTCTCTGATGTCTATTTTCAGGGATGATAATAATTGTCTTATATATTTTGGTGCTACTTCATTTGGGGAGTATATGTTGATTAGGGTTATATCATCCTGCTGAATTGTTCCCTTTATCATGATGTAGTGTCCATCTTTGTCTCTTTATCTTTTTTACTTTGAAGTCTATTTTATCTGATATAAGTATAGCTGTTCCTGCCTTCTTTTTTGGTCCGTTTGCTTGTAGGATTGTTTTCCAGCCTTTTACTTTCAATCTGTGTTTATCTTTTGTAGTTAAATGTGTTTCTTGTAGACTAACAGCTGTACTTTTTAAGTCATCTTTGCATTTGACCTATTTGTAGGGCAGGTGGAACAATAATCAGGGTTTTCCGCCCTCCCCTCAATGATGGACCTCTGCAGGCCTACACACATGCCTGATGGCGGGCACCTGGAGTAAGGTGTGGGTGTGCGTGGGTGGGCACACTTGGGCCCGAGACTGGGCTTATAAGGAGCCCCCCCGCCCCCCCAGTCTGCCCTGTACCTGGTGCTCTCTACAAAAGATAATGAAAAGCCTAAAAAGCCACTGAGGGCTCCAGGACAACTCTTTTACCCGTCTGCACAGCCCTATAGACAACCTGCTCCTGGCGTCTTCTTGTCGCTACACTATTAAACATTCATTTCATGGGTTCACTTTGAGAAGGAAATCCATTTCTCTAGAAAATGTATTTTCAACTTGTCAGTCTGCCTCATTGTAGGCTCCAACTACTAGTAATAGTTAAAAAAATAATTTGAGATACATGATTAAAAATTGGAATGCGGTAACTTAAAAAAAATCTTAAAAAAGACATAACTATGAGCATCATTCATGGTAGTTGACCATCAAAGATGCTGAATTCAAGACAGGTGTCAGAAAATCATCTTTATGATTCTTACAAATAATATGATTTCCTTTTGAGAACCATGCACGCTTACTAACACCAAACAAAAGACAGTAGCATATAAAAAGTTGAGAAACACCTGGGACAGGTACTGTCCCCATTCTAGTTTTGATTTGTCATGAGAAAAATAATGGCATCGCAGCATCTCACTTTTCTTCCACTGCCAATGGGGCAACAAACCACAACCCTAGGAGCAGCCTTTGTGGCCTTGCTGAAGGGGAATCACAGCTGGTGTCCTACCATATTACAGTTTTGCAGATACCTACAAATACCATTTACATGGATTACTAGTTTCTACAGTCATTAGACTTCACTCTAGATCTCATTATTGAAGGTGTAATCGTGAAGCAAAATATTTCCATGTCAAGCATTTTGCTCAGTATAGTTACAACTGTACTTAATACAATTGGAATCTAATATAATTTACTTTAAATTTTTAACAATACTGTTCTGTGGTCCTATCCCTCTGAATCATATGCAGTGTTTGTAAACCGATGTTACTTCAGTAAAAGAAAGACTATTCTTTGAAGGGACCCAGAGGGCTCTCTATATTACCAAAGGAGTTCAGGGGACAGAGAATGTCAAAAACTCCTCTGTTAGCATTAGCATTTTGGCTTTAGTTTTCTACCAAATCTGCTCTCCAACAGTCTGCAAGTGAACAGCTCTATTAGCACTCTCTAGGATTCTTTGTAATTACTACCTAGCAAAGTTCCTATTGTTTTTTTTAAGATTGATTTATTTATGCATACAAGCTGGGGTGCAGGCCAGAGGTGTGGGGGGGTGAGAGGATTCACCAGAGACAGAGTGGGGAGCAGAACAGGTAGATCAACCAAAGTACACTGCTGAGGGGAGCAGCGGGTGAGGCAGGAGAGGTCTGCTGCGCCATGTGGGAGTCTCCCTGGCCGGGAATCGAACTGGTGCCGCAGCTGCCAACAGCTCCACAGCACTGTGCTTAACCCATTGTGCCCCCAGGGAGGCACATTATTGTGTATGGATAAGATATAATTGTTACATTCCCTTCTCCTATTTTCTTTACTTTCCCTTTTGCACTTCCATTAAGTGAATTCACCTGGCAATGAAGGGCATCACTTCAAAAGGTCGGGAAGATTCCTGAGGGCTTAAATCTAGAAGCAGAGATTTCCACACATGGGTGGAGCTGCTGAAAGATAGGAAAAGAAGGCAATGAATGAGGGAGAAAAGTGTAGGCCAGCAGACGGAGCCCAGCACTCAGCATCCAGTAGCAGGCAGTACTGTAAGATCAGGTCAAATGCAGACATATACTCTGATCTGGAGACTTGACTTAGGTCAGACAAATGTGTCCAAATGTGGTATGGGATTCGGGGCCAGGCAAATCTGGGATAGTGATGGTGGGGTTGGGGCGGGAGTTGAGAGAGGGAAACAGAACCCACTCTTATAAAGGCCATAATACTGGACAGGCTACAATGAAGTGAATTAAGGACAGGGCAGGCAAAGGTAATCAGAGGGCGGCTTTATTTCAGGTGAAAAACTTGACCCTGATTGCTTAGGCCTGCAACACACTGAGACAGTGAGAGCTCAAGATTGATTGGTTGCTGATATCTTTTTTTTTTTTTTGAAATGCATGCAAGAGCTGGGGTGCAAGCCAGAGGTGTGGGGCTTGGGGGCGGGGGTGGTGTAAGAGGATTCACCAGAGACAGAGTGGGGAACACAACAGGCAGATCAACGGATTATAGTGCTGAGGGGAGCAGCGGGCGAGGCAGGAGGGGTCTGCTGCGCCATGTGGGAAGCTCCCTGGCTGGGGATTGAACTCGTGCTGTAGTGATTGCTGATAACTTCATAGTGCTGAGTCTTAACCCAATGGACCACTAGGGAGGCCCCCAATGTCTTCTTATTGAGTCAGATCACCTGAAATAACTAGGAGAGGATGACTGACTACAAAGACTGTGTTGGGACGTGTTCAAGGTGCCTTGAATTATGCTAATAAAGGGAGGGGGGTAAAGGCAGAGAACCAGGGAGTTTATGATGCTAACTGGTCAGCTCCATAAATCAGCTTCATTCTCTCAGAGTATCTACTCCACATGATGTTAGGCTTCCAAAGCATGAAGCAAAATGTGCTATTAAGTCAGATCTCCTCAGATCACAAAGAAAACGGTAAGAGGACAGTGATAGAAGAAGAGAAAAAGGAATAATCAAGAGAGAAAATGACTGAGTGGCCAGAGGCAAAATGTATGACAGACCCAAATGGCTTTCATTATTTCTCAGTTGGAAAACTTCACTAACTTCCTAAATTGTTTCCCTATCTTCAGTGCTTTGCTATTCAAATTTATCTTGTAAACCATTTCCAGGTGACAGACTAAAATTCTTCAAGTGTAAACACTGTTACTTATTTCACTCTTCTACTGAAAAATGCCATTGCCTGACAAGCTCCTTTCCTTCGAATTCAATTTCTGTACAAAATGGCTCCAGCCCATGTCAAAGCTTATTTCACAATATTGCTTGTTTTCAATAGCTGACTAATAAACATAATTAAAGCAATTAATTAAATTATATTATTTTATTACTTTATTTTTAATACTTCCTTTTATTTCTGACAAGTGTCCCCTTCTTTGAAGAATGCTGTACTTTATTTCCCTGTGAATCTGGGGGAGCTGCCAATGCAAAGATCAGGGACTTTCAACAGCAGGGGTCTGTGGGGCCCAAGTTAGGCTAACCAGAATCTCTTTTCCAGGAGGAATGTTCCAAGAAGGCAGCGAGACAGAGGAACCGAAAGGGATGGAGGCCCAGACATGGATCATTCAGCCTGTTAAATTAGGTCAGGTAAAATGAGAACCTTCTCACGCTCCTTAGGAGTTTTGAGGGACAGAAGGCATCCAGTATCAAGTTAATAGGATCTGAGGATCCTGAAGAGACCGGAATCACCAAAGGTTTAGCCAACACTCCTACTTTACTTCTCTCTCTTTTTTTAAGATTTATTTTGCATAGAAGAACTGGAGTGTAGGCCAGAGCGGGGGAGTGGTGTGAGGATTCACCAGGAACAGTGGGGAGCAGAACAGGTGGATCTACTGAAATCCACGGCTGAGGGGAGCAGCGGGCGAGGCAGGAGAGGTCTGCTGGGCCATGTGGGAAGCTCCCTGGCAGGGGATCGAAATCATGCTGAGTGGAGATAGCTTGATAGCTGAGACTTAACCCCTTCAGCCACCAAGGAGGGCCCCTACTTTGCTTCTCTTGACTGAGATGCCTCTCACAGGAAGAAGAAAATGGTCCTCTGGTGCCCAAACCTCAGTGGCACCTACTCCCCAGCCCCATTTCCCACACCTCTGATGATCCTTTACTCCTTTTCCCTTTTTTTACTCCATCTGCACACTCCCTGCTATTTCTGGAATGTGCTAGAAACTCCCACAGGAGCTTTTGCCCTCACTGCCTTGCAGTTCTTTCTGCCTATTTTGTTCTACCCCAGAATTTTACGTTCCCCCAACCCCATGTGAAACTTACAAGCAGCCACCCGAAACCCTGCCTCCCAGCAGAGGCCCAGGGTCTCCTAGCCGAGGGTGTCCTAGCTGAGCTCATCATCTCTTGACCTCAGATCTCTTATAGAAGAGACAGTGTAGCTGGGTGTAGAGGCAAGAAGACACTGGGAGCACAGGTTCTCTATAGAGCTGTGCAGACGGGTATAAGGAAAGGAGCCCTCAGTGGCTTTTTAGACTTTTAATGGTCTCTTGTAGAGACAACCAGGTACATCGCAGGCAACAAGGTGGGGGTGGGGGTAGAGGGTGGGGGTAGGCTGGCAGGCCTCCCAGACCCCCGCGAATCTTCACTTTCTCAGGCTCTCTGGTGGCGTCTCATGGTCTCTCTGCAGCACCCCGAATGGTGCTCTGCTCCACGCTCTGTTCTCTGCTGCTGTTGCTGCTGCTGCTTCTAATTCTCCTACTTACAAGCCCAGTCTCTGGCCCAGGTGTGCCCACTCGCGCAGGACGACACCCTACTCCAGGTGTCCCCCATCAGGCATATGCATGTAGGCCTGCAAAGGTCTGTCCTCGAGGGGAGGGCGGAAAAATGTGACTCGTTTACCTTACACTGGGCCCAACTGCTTCACAGGCTGGGGTGAGGAAATTGCCAGTAGCTGGAAAAGGGCTTTGAAAAATCAGAGGGTGATGTGTAAATGGAATTGATTATTATCGTTTTGTGCTCAAGAATAAGTCATGGAAAATGAATTAGGAAGTGTAGGGTAAATGGAGTTATCAGGTTTTGCCACCCTCCCATCAATGATAGACCCCTGCGGTCCTGCACGCATGCCTGATGGCGGCACGTGGAGGGGGGTGTGGCCTGCGTGAGTGGGCGCACCTGGGCCTGGGGCGAGGCTATGAGAGCAGAGTCAGCAGAGCGGCAGGCGAGAAGGGAGCGTGGCAGCTGGGCGCCCTGTGGAGGGGTGCAGCAGAGAGACCATGAGAGAATGCCAGAGAGCTCAGAAAGGCTGGCAGGACTGATGCCTCCCGCCCCCGGTCCCACTGCCTGCCCTGCCCTGCCTGCCTCCTACAAATGCTGCAGAAAACACCAAAGCCTGAAAAAGCCACCGAGGGCTCCCGGACTCCTCCTCGACCCATCTGCTGGATCTTTGAGAACCTGCTTCGTGCTTGCTGGCGCTGCAGAAAGTAAGTCTACGGTCCTAAAATTCTGTCTATAAAGCAAAAATTAAGTGCAGTTACGAATCTACTGACAGTATTTGAGGATTCCCTGCTGCGTTAGCATGTAGGGGCCTGGCTCCACCTGGTGGTTAACGACTCCAGTGGCGTCATCCCCCACCACCCCAACACACTGGGGGCACCTGGCCAGGACACAGGAAGGAGGAACGGCTGCACGCTGGCTGCAGAGTGTGACCTGCATGCATGGCGGAGGGGTGGGGCTTAGGAAATGGACATACTCCTTGGTGAGGGGTCCCAGCCAGGAGCCACTGAGCCAGGAAGAGGGTCCCTGTTCCCGCTGGTTGAGAGGCAATCTCAAAGGGCTGTGTATCCCCAGGGAGAGGGGGCAGCTGTCGCTCTTGCCTTTGTTCTCCCAACCTAAAGTAGATTGGTGCTGGGTCCCAGGAGCCCAGGGGGTATCAGCACCTCTGTCCTTGCCCTGAGGGCCTGAGAGGTCTTTGCATAAAATATGTTCGGACTGAGGAGATGGTCAAAGACACAAAGTTTAACAATGGCAGGGAGGATTGTTGTGAGGGGTCTGGGTGCCTTGAACCCTGGGATAGCCCCGAGGTATGATTTGTTCCCCCTTCCCTGGAAGGGCAACTGTTCCGTTGGGTCTAGCAGCGCAGAATATTTTCGACTGCAAGCAGGCATGCTACCCAGGCCTCAAGCACCCACCTTCTGGAGGAAGGGGGCGTCAGGGTAGCACAGGAAAGACCCAGGGAAGGGACAACTCTCCATTAATACTCTGCTGAGATTTGGAGAGAAACAGGATGCGCCCCAGACACTTGACGGAAAACGTGTCAGCTGGATGCTGAACCCGGAGTCCACAGTCCCCCAGCTCCTCCACAAGGCCAAGCGCACAGAGCCGCCCCCCCGGAGGTGCGGAGGTTCTGAGAGTAGGTGGGGGAGGGCCCGAGGGGCATCCTCCAGGAGAGGCCAAGTTTCGGCTCCGCAGGCCCTGGGTTTGCTCCCGCAGGGCCTTTGTCCATCTCCCTCTCCCGAAGCCTCCTGTGGCTTGTTTCAGACCGCAGCTGGAGCCCATCACCAGTTAGCACCCCTCATTGTTTTAGTCTCCTCTGCTGCACTGACACCGCCTAGTACATGGTGGTTTTGTCTGTGGGACCGCAAACATGGTCTCCAAGGAGCCCGCCTCCTGCAATTCGCTCCCGATGCAGTGGGGCAGAAATGACGCTGGGACAGTTCGAGGTCTAGCTCTTGGGGCGGGGGGGGGGCTTTCATGTCGTGCTCTGGGGAGTTCTGTGCTGCCACGGAGACCATGTTGTGAGGGACCAAGCAGTGGGAGGAGGAGACCTGGACAGCAAGTCCTCCTTGACTCCAATTTTCCCGCTATTTCCACTGAGAAGTCACACAGGAAAATGAGTCACGTTTGGCCTCCCAGCTGCTCAAGCTGACGTCACAGGGAGCAAAAGAACCATTGAGTCCAACCCACCACTGGTAGCGTTAGGAGATGATAAAATAGCCGGCGGTTTGAGTCACTAGGTGGTCCTTATGTCGTGAAACATAACCCAAACTGGATTTGTTACAGTCATGGTATTTCCGGCAGGAGCTTAAATTCCCTGCAAATGAGTTTTTTGTGGTCCATTGTGATTTGTTGTTGTAGTGTTGTTTTGTGTTTTCAGCATCCCTAGCACCCATAGCAGTACTGAGCACTTAAAACATGTTGAATGAAGGAATGAATGTATTATTTTATGAATTTAAACTAGTCAAAACCTACAGGGTAAAATGTATAATTAGAACTTAGAAGGGCAAGTACAACCAAAGAGATTTTCAAGAATTAACCTATACTAATATATATTATTATCATTGAATAATATTTGTTCAAACAAATTTTAGAGGTGTCCTTATGAGAATGGGGTCTTTTTTGGATAAGGTAAATTTTTGATAAAAATGCATAGACCAAAGAATCCAAATTCAATTTTCCAGTACTGGTTAAGTGTTCTAGTTTAATTAATTGAATCCTAAATCAAATGCTACCCAAAGAAAATTATACTAGGTGACCAGATAATCTTTTAACTTAATATAGAGGAAAAAAAATCAGAGGGCTCAGAAATCTTTGGTTAGAGCTATTTATAGATCATGCCCACTCTCCACCTGGCTACCCCACGATAGTCCCCCAAGATCTACCCCTCATCCTTGCCACTAGACAGTAGATTGGCAAGTATGCAAATAACTGGTAAGAATTTCAACTATGACTTCCATAAAAGCATGCAACTTTTAGACTTAGAATTCTAAAATTCATTTGTTATTACAAGCATCTGAATCCATTTATCATTTACAGCAACCTGGGTATTTGTCTAATTCTCCAAGAATCTCATAAATTTGACCGTTTCTTTGGCCTGTGTCTGATGGATGTGACAATCAAAGACAGAGAAAAGAATCATTCTTTGTGATTAGTGTATTTTATGTAACATTGGTATCTAAGAGCAAGTTGGGTATATAGATAGAATCGTTTGGCCTTTCAGCCTCTAGGGCATTCCTCCAGCCCCAGGAGTCCAGGGATATGATGTCAGGATTTTCCACAGTTTCATTCTCTAATGAAACTGTAGGGCTTCAATGCACATTTACTAAAAACAAAAGAAAATACGTGCCAATAATCTAGATACCTAACCTTAGCCCTCCCCATATGGAAATATGCATATGAGATATGTAGGAGAAATACATTGACATTCTTCCTGTTAAGGTTTTGTCCTTTAAAAAAAATTCACTTTTCAGAAATTAGATACTGGGAGCTAATTTTCCTTATTAAATTAAAAAAGACACATGGGTCTCCATCCCTTTGTGTTGAATTATTTTTTAAAAGATTTATTTATTTATGCATACAAGAACTGGGGTTTAGGCCAGAGGTTTGGGGGGCGCGCGGTGAGAGGATTCTCCAAGAGACAGAGTAGGGAACAGAACAAGCAGATCCACTGAAGTACACTGCTGAGGGAAGCAGCGAGCAAGACAGGAGAGGTCTGCTGCTCCATGTGGGAAGCTCCCTGGCTGGGGATCGAACTCGTGCTGCTGTGGCTGTTGATAGCTTCATAGTGCTGAGACGTAACCCGTTGTGCCACCAGGGAGGCCCTTTGTGTTGAATTATTTTTAGATTACGTTATTTTACTTGCAACCCTAGAGGAACAGAGCATTTGACTTTATTTTTAGTGCTTTGCTTAGCAGAAATATTGATCAAATCCTCACCTGATGAAATTCAATTAAAAATAACTTAGTTTTAACTCATTGAATTAAAAGTCAGGGAAAAAGGGGAAATTGATATTCCACATTCAAGATGTTGATGTGCCTTATAATTTTTGGAACAC
Source organism: Scalopus aquaticus (assembly GCA_004024925.1). Classification (NCBI taxonomy): domain Eukaryota; kingdom Metazoa; phylum Chordata; class Mammalia; order Eulipotyphla; family Talpidae; genus Scalopus; species Scalopus aquaticus. Next base: position 51,355 of record PVIJ01010278.1, on the reverse strand, counting down.
ATTAATGGGAAGAAACTCTGAGAAAGTCCCATTACTAAAGGTTGATAAAGTTCTAATTTTTTTGGGGGGGGGACCTATTTTCAAATAACTCAATTTGTGAAATAATACTGTCTATTACCTTATTCAGTGCCTCCTAAACCATTTTACCGCTGATTTTCATTTAAAAATGTATAAAACAATTAACTTAAACTTTCAGAATTATGGTGCCAAGAGTTCTATATTATGAGAAAAATTCATATTCCTATTTCTAAAGACATTTATCTTCCCGATGGGAAAAATACTGTAACATTTTGTTCCTCAAATAAGACTCCTTACAGACAAGCACCTGCAAATGAAGCCATTAAATTTTTATACTCATCTTCTCACCCACACAATTTATAGAACTTTACTTGAAAATATTCAGTGCTAAATTCTGTTTGAAGTTCCACTCCTATAGAGTTAGCAAGACATTAGGCTATCAGTCCAGGAATATAAGTTATAGTATTTATTTGGGATCCTCTTCTTAAACACATTTTCATATAACAAGTCTGACAGCATTCTTACATTGAAGATAGATGAGAAAGTCCCCCAGAAAACTAGGCAGAGCTGAACAAGGGCATTTTCTGGTCTCTGAAAGGATGGTTTTGGTAGGCCTTTGGTGGGGGCTGCTCTGTATCCTATAGGCTTAATCAACTTTAAAGTCCCTGAAATTTAGCACATTTGGGTAGAGGGTTTGTCTGGCATTCTATGAAATATACCTGATGATGGTCTGTTTATCTCCTTTTTGTGAGATTGGTGATTTTTGGTGCTTGTTCTATGGTACTTATGTTTCAATATTTCAGTGATATTCAGAACAATCTTTAAAGTTGTTCTGGGCTAGCATAATTCTCGAGACTTAGAGGAAGAGTTATCATATAACCTAAGCTTTGGAAATTGACATTCAAACCCTTGCGTTACCAGAGAATCAGAGAATTAGATGGTTTGTTAGGACTCAATCCTCCATTGAGCAGACAACCCCCGACCTTTCCAGGGCCTTCTGTGCCCTGAGAATTATAGGGATGCCACCGTTATCTGCAGAACTGCTTGTCCTTTGGGAGATTTTGCTTCAGTTAGCCTTAACTCATTACTGATTCATGAGCTGCTGTTTTGACTAGACAATGATGGAGGAACAATGCTATAGGAGAGGCTAACAAAATTTGCGGTGGACTTCTCCATCCCTACCCCATGGGACTTTGCTGTCAAAAAGCCTGCTCAAGACTATGCCTTTCTTTCAGCTTCTCCACCTATCTCCACGAGTACTTTTCTCCTATTAAGGTCTGCTTGCAAAAGAATTGGATTCACTATTCATGTTTCTGTCGAATGCACATTACAAGTACTTTACTTCTATGATACACCAGTCCGTAAAATTTTCAGTACAGGGGCCTCCCCGGTGGCGCAGCGGTTAGGCGCTGTGCTGTGGAGCTCTCGGCAGAGGCAACACAAGTTCAGTGCCTGGCCAGGCCAGGGAGATTCCCACATGATGTGGCAGATCTCTCCTGCCTCAGCCACTGCTCTCCCTCAGCAGTGTATTTCCGTCGATCTGCCTGTTCTGCTCCCCACTCTGTCTCTGGTGAATCCTCACCACCCCACACCTCTGGCCTGCACCCCAGCTTGTATGCATAAATAAATCTTTAAAAAAAATCTTCAGTACCTGCACTCAGAAGTCCATCCCCTCTGGCATTCGCTTTGACTTAGCAGGATGCTATAGTCCCCCCTCAACATTCCTCAGTCAGGTGGAGGCTCTGATTAGACAGTTTAGCTTGGAATATACTTCAGCTGCATTGGTCCATCAATTCAAAAGTATTTTATGACTAAGGGCATGTTGCAACCAGGGTTTTTGAAAATGGACTTAGAGGTAGTAGATAGTTGCTGGTTTACTGAGTTTTATCACTTTAGAATCAGCTACTTCAAGAGAAATACTGATCCCTCCCAGCTGGCTTCTGAGATTTGATTTCTCTGAGTAATAGAAGGACAGACTCTAAGACTCAGCTTAGAGTCCAGCAGACAATGGAGTTATATGCTGTCTTTGGAGCTCGTGTAGTAATAGAGAAGGAATTTCTGGCTTATAAAAACCAAACACAAACTACCATTCTGCATTATTTTACTCCGATCCTGATTTGGCCTGTGTAATTCTGAACTCTTCAATTTAATAACATTTTTCTATTCCAACAAAATCTAGACCACTGGAATGTTCATTCAATTCAGTAGCACCATTCTAACTTACTAAATATTGATAGAAAGTTATATAGTCACATCATCTCTATCTGTATCAACTTTCTGTAACATCTGTGCCCAAGAGCTGTTTCATTAGTGTTTGATAAATTCTCACTGCTAACAGGCTGATGGATGGAAGACTCTAGGTAGAGTAAGAAGGAGGTTACAATATCAAATAATTGCACACAAAGCACCATTGTTTTCAGCATCACCTTGATTTATTTGCCTAGTCTTTTTTGTTCCTCATATGGAAAAATAATTTCATCAAGAAAACAAATGTTTCTGCCAAAGTGAAAGAATCTCATGTTTTAATGCTTTTCTTTAAAAAACAAAAAAAAAGTCAACATTGAACTAGGGCATGCTCCCCTCACTTTGTTGACTATATTTTAAAAAATCCATTGGCAGAAAACAAGATATTTTCCTCAAATACGATGATTCTATTTTATTGCTGCTTTTGTTTAGTATATATTTTTCTCAATTGGGAAAAAAAGTCTAGGTGAAAAAATTACCTAACAAGAGAAGTAGTTTACATGATCATAACATTTAAATGACTGCCAAAAGAAAAAAAAATGTAAAAAAAAAAATTTTAAATGTAAAATATCACATAACTTCAAAAAAACTTACCTCAATTTGCTATCATTTATCAGGTACTATAAGTCAACATTCTAAATAGGATTACAGTCCTGTATTATAAGCCCCTAATGGTACTATGGTATACATTTAAAAAATGCTACTACAAAAATTTTCCTTTCTTTTTTTTCTGCCTATTTTGTACTTAAGCTATGGGTATTTCTGAATAAAAAGCCTATGGTAGGTATAAATGCAATAGTTAACTGGTCCTGTCTGCTGATGTCTTTTCCTTTTCCGCAAAAGGTGGCATCTTTTAGTCCAGCATCTTCTCCTGTTTCTTGCCTTCCTTTTTCTTCTTCTTAGATTCTGCTGTAATTAAAAAGAAAAGAAAGGAAAAACATCACATTAGTAAGCTACATGGGAAGGGAGAAAGCCAGTTTTCTTAGAATTAGCAGAAGTGCAGCAAGGAGTGACAAGGGTGTGTGTGTGTGTGTGTGTGTGTGTGTGTGTGTGTGTGTGTGAGAGAGAGAGAGAGAGAGAGAGAGAGAGAGGAGCAGGAGTAACACAGTCTACCTGTGTGTGAACACCTACAAATGGCTTTTATCTTACTACGAGTCCCATGTGATATACGAAATACTGTCTGCAGGTCCTACTTAGAAAATAGAAATACAGGTTGGTACGACCCAAGCTTCCTTAAGTCTGGTCACTGCTTAGCAAAGAGCTATAAAACCTTGGCTTTGGCCCTCACCTCCAGGGATATTGCAGACTCCTAGTCTTGGATGAAGCAGGTGGATAGTACCAACCTGCACTATACCGGTTAAGTATAACTATAAGAATTTAAATCAAAAGATTCTATCTTTTTCCATTCAATCATCTTGTCACCTCCCTTTTCCTAAGCACAGAACGTAGCATAGTATAGGACATGTGAATGGCTAGAATGACTAGGCTACCAAGGGAAAGGATATTGCTAAATGTTTCTAAGACACCTCCCCCATCCGGTCTACCCTAGTGGTAGAAATATATGGATTAGGGATAGGCTCAGGCTGCTAGAGTTTCAATCCTGACTTCCTCACTAAGTAACATGAGAGTCTGGAAACATTATTTCAGGTATTTATGTCTTAGATTCCTAAACTGTGAATGGGCATAGGAATAGCATCACCTCATAGGATCAATATCCAAATTAAATGAGTTGTATAAATCCACTCAGAACAGAGTGTGACACATTTACATGTACTCAATAAAGGTTAGCGTGTATCATCAATGTGATACTAGACTCTGAACAAACGTTCACTTCTCTTAAAATTAACACTTTGTGGTCCGCTCACGTATTAGTACGTTTCTGTCACCAGTATCAGGTGGCCGCTCACGTATTAATACGTGTTCATCTAGTCTCCGTTTTTTCATGCTATGTTGGATTTATTTGGAACTATTAGGAGCTATTTCTTTGATCGTACTCAGTCTAGAAGCTTTATACATTGTTTTGGTGAAAGTGTAAGGTGTTTGATGAGAGATATTACAGTTTTTTTTTAATATCCAGTAGTTCAGGAGCTGTGTGTGTTTTATTGAATGCTTATACTATTCATGCAGTGGCACAGAAAATGGCCACCACAAGGGCTGGTGAATTTAAAGGGCACCGGCACACAAAGTGTTAATATTCTTCATCATTGCCAAGACTTATTGTCTGGGCAGGTGATAGAAAGTGCTAGCAATAGAGGAGTACCAGAACAAAAGCAATGGCCGGGGGGGGGGGCGGCGGGGGAGAGGGCACTGTTTACTGGACCTGTGCCCAAGAAGGCCCTTAGGCTTCTGGTGAGAGGGGACAGGTTATCAACCACACACATTGTACAAATCTCAGCAGAGTTTGAACCATTTTCATTCTTGAACTTACCACCTTGTCAGATAACTCTCAAGGTTCATTAGATTTGGGGCAAATCTAGTACTGCTGTGCAAAGTTATTTGTCCAGAGTGTCCTTTACTCAAACTTCAAGGGTACACCACACACAATTAAGTCAGGAGCTGTTTAGTCTTGCTGAATTGTTGCTTGCATGTATTCCTATCTAACCTCAGCTTTCCCTCTTTCTATATTGAAGAGATAATCATTTGCTCTCTACTTTGGTTTGTCATTACAAGTGTCTCCTTCTGACATATGAAAGGTGAAATGATCAGAACTTCCAAGGTCAAAGGTACCTCTAAGGCCAAAGAAGGTTTTCTGTTTAGTCTCTGAATAGTCAGTGTCTGAACATTTATTAAGCTTCAGTCTTTGGTTGACATTTTAAGTAACAATTGTGAATTAGGATGGTGTCATCAGAGAATAATCTAGGGTGTCTACTGGGATAGGACTCTGGGTTCCCTTGTCTCAATTTCTCCATATCCCCTACTGGGGTTCCATACTTTAGAACTCTCTAGCTCTTCCTGTTTACAGCAGTAATTTTCATATTTTGGCTAGCTTATTTCATACATAAGTCTGAATGGATACTGTACTGATCAGGTGTTTGTGTCCATTTATTTAATAAAATTGAAGTTATTCTGAATATTGTACACTATTTGGTCTAGCTAATGTAGGTTAGGGAACGTTTTGGAACTGGAACCTCTCGATTCTCCTTGGTTAAGGCCAGAGCACAACCTGTTATCTGCACCTGACATTTACTTTAAAATCATTAATTAAATTGCTAAATACCAAGAAATCAACCTATTTCCAATGTAATCTGCACAATACCAATCAATTAACATTTTTATATAACTGGTGAGTCAACGTGGCATTTTTTTGACCCACTGCAAACCTACTTAGATGTGGAATCATCTAAGGAGAAAAAAATGAGCAGTCTCTAAAAAGCAGTGGGAGAAGAAAGAATTTTCATTTGCATAATGTTGATTTTTATTTCTCACATAACAAAGGTTTGGATATTTGAAAATAAAGGGGAAAATTAGATCAGTAGTAGTGCTTCCAATCAAACGCAATTTTTGTGACTTTCACATAAATGACCTTTGTCACTACTTGTCTCTCTGACCTCAAAAATTTGTGAATAATCGCTCAAGCTTTATCCAGACACAGTGGAATCCATAATCTGGAAAGAACCAAGTTCAACTTCCTTATGTAATTGATTAAAAAATAGAGGTCAAGAGAGTCAGTGATTTCTCATGATGGACTATGAACCAGCAGCAGAATTGGATGAGAGGCCAGTCCCGCATTGTATGACCCTTCAGGTGACACGACACCCTCCGGCGCTCATCACACCACAGCAAATGCCTGTTAGTCTTCCTTCAGGCTTATATCTTGCCCATCATTCAAATCTTCTCCCTTTGCTTGAGTCTCTACATAGGCTTATTTCAATTCCCAAAACACATCATTCTTTTTCTCTCCTGGTCTTCAGCTTTCTAGCTGGCTCTTCATTCCATCAATCCAACACTTTCACCACCACCTCCCTCTTGTGAATGCCATCCCACATTTCATACCCATACCCATTTCAGCACTTCTAGTTTGCTGACCTCCTGGTCTAAGTTATTTTTTTGTAAGTTAGCTCCCTTTTGAGAGTGTGTATCTCTCATTTTGTAATTGCCACAGACACACATACATACATGTAAACACATATATACACACTTGTGTGTGCATGCATTTACATGCATACACATATAAACACACACATAGAAGAGGGGACATCACTGCACCAGAAACTCACAGTGGTGACCTTGGTGTATTTTAACTCCCTGGGTTTATAAAGTCGCATCCTGTCTCTGCCCAATCTTTGAGTCAATGGAAGGTGTAAAGCTTTGTTATCTGAATAGTAAATGTTGTTTTGTTTAAGATACGAGGCATCCAGAAATTCCAAAATTCCTAAGAAAAAACACTGTAGAAAATGTTCAATTTCTTTATATTGATGTAAGTCATAACTTCACTGCAATTTTTATAGTCTACTCAGAAAACTCAAGTTTTAGCCTAGAAAATTATTTTAATGCATAGTAGCTACTGATAAGACAGGAAGTGAGAAAGTACAGGAATTTTTAACAGCCATATGAATAAATTCCAAATGAATCCATGTATTTTTAAAATTCTGAATAGAAAACAAACCCCTGGGGGATACTGAAGTATTAAGGCCCTTTGTTTTAGAGAGGCAATGAGGAAACAATGAATTTCAGGTAGGAACTTGCCGAGAACCAGTCTTCACCTAGAGAATTGGTTCTCATCAATGTCTGTCATTGACCAACTCTGGGATCTTGGGCAAATCAATTATTCTGCATGTGTTTCCTGTAAACTTGGATATAATAAAACTGAGTATACACTCCACAGAGAGCCATCATGAATATTATTTAAGATTATGCCCACTAAGTTCCCACTGTACTGCCACCATTCAAAAGATTTTAATTTAGCAGATATACTCACTATGGCCACTATTTATCAAGCACTGTTCTAGATGCTGGGGTAGAATGACAAAACTCTACTTTCACAGAGTTTCCATAATAAATTTTCAGGACTGGTCTATGTGAGCATCTTTCAAAGCTGTAAAGTAGTCTAAAAGTAAGTATTTGTATGAAAGATCATGGTATGCAAGAGCTTTTGTTTTGTCAATGTCTATTTCTCTGATTATTAGTTTACTCTGACATCACAGATGCTTATGATGTAAAAGGTGGAATATTCGCAGGGAGTATGAATTCCTAAGGAGAAAAGGCATGTCCATGGCAATTTAATGTAATGAGAAGAGTTTCTCCTTCTAGTTATTTCATTCTTCTTTTAAAAATATTAATTACTTTTCTGGTTTTAAAAACATACAGAACATGTAAGAAAACATACACATACATTAACAGAAATGATGCAGTTAGACAGTATTGAGGTAACACTTCTTAGCTGTAGGTCCCAGTACAGTGAATAAATGAAATAGACTTTCACTAGGAACATAGTGACAATTGATAAAGAATGTTACACTGAAAATTGAAATGTATTTTTCCATGCCATTGCATGTACTTTGAAACATGACCCTTCTCAATATTCCTCTATGCCTTCCCCATGTTTCTGGTAACCTTTCCTCGTTCAGTCACTTGTTCTCACTTGTGTCATAAGTAATAATGTAATGCAAAACGTAACAGTATAATGCATGTTTTGCAGACAAATCACTAAGCTTAAATTTTCCTTAGTATAGATTACTAGAAGAGGCCATTTTTAAAGCTTTATGTATTGAAAAAAAATTTTCCTGAATGAAAATATTCATTTAAAATTCTTATCAGCAACTTATAAGACCCTACTGCAGAAAACTTGTTCTCAAAAGGCAAATAATCAAATAGCATGCATTATCTCTTTCCATCTCTTCATAAACCCTTCTAGAAATAGGATTACCATGTCATTGACGCAAGTAAACATCTTCCCAAGTTTTCAATACTAGGAAAACCTGACAGAAGTAGCACTGGGGATGGGCCTTGAAAGACAGACACCAATTCAAAGGCCTTTCAAAAACTTTCAGGGGAGATGCTATTCCAAGTAGTAGAAGAGTTGAAAATTCTGGAATAAGCTTATCTCGTTTTCTTAGCAAAACTTGGTTTGATTCCCTGTTTTCAGATGGCCTGCTGTGATTATAGAAAACATGACAAAGAAATTAAGAGATGAAATGATTGAGAAGAGCCTGCATCTTAACTGTTGATAAAGCAAGTCAACTTCTGTTTACTACAGGACTAAATAAAGCGATTTTGGGTTACTAGGCCAATAGGAGGAATAATTGATTAGAATACAAAGAAGAGATTTGCACCTCTAAGAGAATTCATATGAGGTCATTCATATGACCTCTGAACACCACAGGTTCAGAGGTCACCAGCTGGTAGCATGAACTAGCTCCATAACCCCCACCTTGGGAGACTTGTTCCATAAAGCCTGAGAACCTGAGGAAGGAAAAATTAGTTAATTAACTCATACATTATTACAAATAAAGAACAGGATTGTAACTCTGAACAGCAGTATTATCACAATGTAATATGTTCAAAAATCAGGATATCACTATGATCATTGCAATACTCCCTGAATCAATGAAAATGAACTCCCCTATGCTTAAGAATGGGCTTCCCACAGCCACATGGAAATATTCATGTCTTGCTCCAAGCCAGCTCTGTGTCGGAAATGATAACAAGGCTTGTTAAATCATCAGTGTAAACTCATTGATCCACCCAGAATCCAGGTACTAGCTGGCTAGGCTAGTACCTGGACATAGCACTATTCATTAAATTTCCCATGATTTCACTTGAAACTAGGGTAACATATTTTAAGTGGTGGAAGGAAGAAATCGTGTCTATTAAAAAGCTAAAACAATCTACCCAAAATGTAGATTGTAGAATATTGGATGTATGCCTCTCCAATATTCTTTAGTGCAATGTGTAATAAATTGGTTTTTCTTTGATTTCTAATCTTGCTCCACCACCCCCCTCATTTTCCCGTTTGCACTGGATGTAATATATATGGGACGCGCACACACACTCATGCACGCACAACTCTATCAGTGCTGACACTTCTCTCCCTCCACACCTATTCTTTCCTTCACTTCCTTCCTTTTGTTCCTCAACTATTTTATAATACGTACCATTCCCTTTCAAAATTCTAACCTTCCAAATGTTTGCTTTTTGATAGCCACAAAGGTGAATAAAAGATAACCATCTGTGTCTGGATACAAACAAACCCGTCAGAACGCCCTGACCTCAGACTCCAGCGCGAGGAACTTCCATCAAGTAAGTTTCTGCTGTTTACATCACCCAGGCGCCGGCACTTAGCTAACAAACCCCAGCAAACTAATCATCATTGAATTCAATTTTACATTTCCATTGTGCATGTCTTTAAAAAAAAAAAAGATTTATTTTTATTTATACATACAAGAGTTGGGGTGTAGGCCAGAGGGGTGGGGGGGGGGGTGAGAGGACTCACAGAGTGGGGAGAAGAACAGGCAGATCAACTGAAATACACTGCTGACGAGAGCAGGGGGTGATAGAGGAGAGGTTTGCTGCACACTGTGGGAAGCTCCCTGGCTGGGGATCGAACTCAGGCCATAGTGACTGGAGATAGCTTGATAGTGCTGACTTTAATCCCTGTGCCATAGGGAAGCCCCCACTATGTATATCTTTCAGAGAGAACTCATAGTAGAGATGCAAAATATGTGCATTTGTTGCTATTTTTTTGTCTCCCAGAATTTTAAATACACATAATTTAAATATGTGGCTTGGAAACTAGGTCATATAGTATTACATGCTCAGGAACAGGTTCACAAATGCTTACTGTACTCATCCTTCACCCATCTCCACACTTATCCTCCAAACTTCAAGCAGGTGAGCTGCAACTCTCCCCCACCAATGGGAGCCCCCCCCCATCCACATATACTCAGGGCTGCAGCTGCCCAGTGGCTCAGGTTAGATGAGTAAAAAGTCCCTGCTCTCCTCTTCATTTCATTTTTTTTTCAGATTTATTTATGCATACAAGCTGGGGTGCAGGCCAGAGGAGCGGGGCGTGAGAGGACTCACAGACAGAGTGGGGAGCAGAACAGGCAGATCAGAAATACACTGCTGAGGGGAGCAGCTGGCGAGGCAGGAGAGGTCCGCTGCACCATGTGGGAAGCTCCCTGGCCGGGCATCGAACTTGCGGCACAGCCGCGCTTAACTCATTGCGCCACCAGGCAATCCGCTCTCTTCATTTTTAAACAGCAGCGTCATAGAAACCTAATTGATTACACTGTGTGTTCAAGTGAAGATCTAAAAGTAATGTTTTTTGATTTACTCTATCATGAAAATTCTTTTCAAAAGCCTTGCATGAATGACAGCTGGGAATGTGTTCCCCACCAGTAAGCAGCCCTGGGGGTCGCCCCCTGTGGCTGAGAAGGAGGCACGTGAAGAATTTTCACCAGCTTCTTTGAATACCTCATGAGCTCTCTAGAAATACTGTTTGGTCCTCTGGGAAAGCCTCCTTTCTCCTTCTCCCTGTATTGGTGTGCTGAGCAGCGGCTGGCCCGCTCTGAGGTCCCCAATGCTCCTGGAGGTTTTGCATCAGTGCAGAGCTGGCAGAGTTGCTGGGGGTGAGTGACACCCCCTGCAGCACTTGTTGCCAGACAGCGGGGCCTGGTAGGCACCCATCACAGTGATGTACCAGGAGAGGAGCCGCCTGAAGCCCCAGCCAGGACCCAGATGGGTGGGAGGGGAGCATGACACTTGGGACTTACTCTCCAGCCATGCTCCCCTTGAAAGGACCCCAACTTGAGGAATGGAACCCAAAAGTTATAATTTGAAAAATTATAATTTGCTTCAATACAGGACTCCCTGGTGGCCCAGGGGTTAAGTCTCAGTGCTATCACCTTTACAACCTGAGTTCAATCCCCAGCCAGGGAGCTGACCCACATGGCGCAGCAGACCTCTCCTGTCTCGCCCACTGCTCCCCTCAGCAGCGTAGTTCAGTCAATCTGCCTGTTCTGCTTCCCACTCTGTCTCTGGTGGATCCTCTCACCACCCCACACCTCTGGCCTACACCCCAGCTCTTGCATGCATAAATAAAAATCTTTGTATAATTGCACTGAAGCCAGTTTTTTTAAAAAGGCAAGCTTGAGTCAAAAATGATCTGACACAATTCCTTCATGAATGACTCCAGGCATGCTTACGATGATGACTGAAACAGAAACCAGAAGTGTTGATTTATTTTAGCACACTCAAAGAGATTCCTTAGGAAGCACTCAGAGTAGGAAGCCTGGGTAGTATAGAGAACTCTGGAAGTAGGCTGTCTTGACTCCAAGGTCAAGCTTGACCCCCTACCTTGTGTAAACCGCCACCCCGGTGTCCTCGTTTGTAACATGGGAACAAAATTCCCAGAGCTGCTGTGGGGATGAAGAAAGTCAGCGCAAGCCGGGGACCTTGAACAAGACCCATCAAGTTATATCTACTCCAGCCAAAGAAGCTGATTTTAAAGAAATGCTGATGACAATAGTTGCAACTTCAAACATGGAACAGATCATCTCAGTCCAAAAGTTGAAAGGTAGAAATGCTTGAGGGGAGGAAAAAAAGGTCTGTCAGTGTCTCATTAGTGTTAACACAGTTCTCTCCGGCAGCCTTAACACTAATTATTACAGAGCTGTTTTGTGTGTGCACAGCTAATGAGCCTCTGTGCGTGGAATTTACCAAGGGAGATGAAAGCAGACATGCAGTGTGAAGTAAACCTTACAAATATTTATAGTTCTCGTTCTCACATCTGTCCTGGCAATTAGGACGAAGACATTTTATAATAAGGATGGGACTAAAATACTCAGATGACTTCTTCCAGGTGAGCACACTGCTTTGATCTGGATTTTTCTCTACATCTCGGAGTCCATGAAAGCATGATGGGAGACAGGACAATTTGGCTGGACACCTCATTCATTCATTCATCCATCCATTCATTCACTTAAGTCAGTATTGGTCACTGAGTTACTCTCATGGACTGGGGATAACAAGAGGCCGAAATTTACCAAGATAAATGAGATATGGTTCCTGTCCTCAAGAGTTTGATTTACAGGGCCTCCCTGGTGGTGCAGTGGGTTAAGTCTCAGCACTAGGAAGCTATTCGCAACCACTACAGCACGAGTTTGATCCCTGGCCAGGGAACTTCACAAATGGCGCAGCAGACCTCTCCTGTCTCGCCTGCTGCTCCCCTCAACAATGTACTTCAATCAATCTGCCTGTTCTGTTCCCTACTCTGTCTCTGGTGAATCCTCTCACCACCCCACGCCTTTGGCCTACACCCCAGCTCTAGTATGCATAAATAAGTCTTAAAAAAAAAGTTTGATCTATAGAATGTCACCATCTCATTCTTAGGGAATCCCAGAAAATAGAAGGACATGTCAGCCACTTCTTTTATCTTTAAAAGAGCTAACAAAATAATCCGCATAGTGGGAGAAACTGAGAATTCTGGGAATCTCAAAATACTGACCCCCTTTTCCCATTTAATGATCAGCTCCCAAGTGCTGAGCCCCGCAGAGTTGAGTTCTACCCTTCAGCAGTTTTTGGTGCTTTGATTTTCGAGGAGGAACTGTCAGACCTAAGAGGGAGTGAGGCAACTGTCCAAAAATAAAGAACAGCAAGATGGCAAAACTTTTAGAATAAGCTGGGAAGAAATAAAAGGAATAGAGGTTATCATGAGCAGGGACTCAAGCTTTAACTTTTCTTACAATTTACTGGATAGGAAAATTATCCAGTTGAAAAGAAGTTGTTACTGAACATGTTCATTCAATATCCTGAGGGGTCTTGATTAATCATGCGTCCTCTGTGTCCTGTTTATCCCAAATTTACCAATACTTCCCATAGTCACGCAGTCCCACCCATACCCCAATGCAATGACACGCCCATGTTTTTTCTCCTCATACATTTAGCTAGTTTCTCTGACCCTAGGAGAGAAAGAGGATAGTGTCTGTGTGTACATTTAGGGGTATGTACATATGTATGTATGCGCATATATACACACACCCCTAAATATACATATATATTAATATATATTAACTATATTAATTATATTAATATATAATATATATTAATATATTCTATATCTGTGTGGTCTTTCTCAATTAACTTCATACCAGAGTGATAATTCTCTACTTTGGCTACATTTTGCAATCTTTTAAGGAGCATTTTAACACTTAGAACTTCTGATGCTGATTTAGTAGGTCTGGGTTATGCCTGGGTGTTGAGCTTTTTGTAAATTCCTGTAGAAAATTCTAATGTGTAGTCCAGATTGAAAACCACTGAGCTAGAATGTAGAGACTTCCTTCATTCCTTTTCTTTTCCATTCTTTAGAGGCTGACTAGTTTGGTTTTCTGGCTGGGTTAAATATAAATTTATTTGACAGCTGCGTCTCTGAGCTCTTCTAGTTTGGCGGATGTCTCATTGAATAGATGTGGCCATTAATTTTCATTAGGTCTCTACAGTGGCCCCTGGACAAGTGACATTTGTGAAGTTGACACTCAGGCCTAGTGTGTTGACCCCAGCCCCACATCACGCAGCAGAGACCTGCTCCTCCAGAAAGGGCAGCCTCACACCTGCACTGGCCACCCTGGAGAAATCATTTCCACAAACAAGTCCATCCCAGGCTGAAAAGCCAGGCCTCTGAAATGAGTCCCTCTTGACTACCAGCAACAAGTAATCCTCTCCAATTTGCATAGATTTTTTTTCTATTTCATTTTTTTCATTTTTATTATAGGCTTCATGATCATTTTTCTGAGTTTCTCCTTATAATTAATCTGGTCATTATGAATTCTCAGTTCCGTGTAAAAGCACATGTGAGCATACGCCATGAAGGTATCTTAATCTAGAGTTCAGAGGCCCATTACATTGTCTAGGGTTACCGTGGCTAGTGTCATAGAATGAGTGGCTTACACAACTGAAATTTATTGTCTACAAGTTCCTAAGGCTAGAAATTCAAGATCAAGGTGTCACCAGGGTCCATTACTCCTGGAGCCTCCTTGGCTGGCAGAAGGCTCTCTTCTATGTCTTTGTATGTTCTTCCCTCTTGTGTGGCCACATCTAATCTCTGATAAGTACACAGGTCCACTTGGTATAGAGTCCACCCACATGATCTCATTTCATTTTAATTTCCTCCTTATAAAGGTCCTGTCTCCAAATACATTCACATTCTGGGGTACATTAACAAATGTTAGGATATCACAGAGTGTTGTAAACCAATGTTAGCTCAATTTAAAAAAATTATGAAAAAAGAAAAAAAAAGCTTGTTAGGACTTTAACATATGAATTTGGGGGAGATATAATTCAACCCATAACACCCATGAAGTAGAAGAGTTTAAGACATTTTTGTCTTCCCTGGGATACCCTTTGTATGAAACTATGGCTGTGATGTTTGTTTTTTGCTTTGTTTTCTCCAGTATGAGAGCAGAGTCTGACTTTGAGAATGATTAGAAAGACAACTCTACAAAATTTTGAAATTCTAACTGTAGAATTCTCAACTGTAGTTGATCAGTTAATCTAAGAAAATATGAAGGCTCTGAAGTATAAGAGATAGAGAACCTGTCAAAATATGATGGAAAGAGGAAAAAATGTGAAATAATTTAGCTGACGTCATGAAAGCTATGTATGCTGGATAATCTAGGAGAGACTTGGTTGAAAGCTGCCTGTCTTGTGATCTCCTTTATACTTGTCAAGATGTGGTCCCAGCTGAAGGTTTGGGATATACAGTCACCATACAACAAATTCTCAAGAGGCCTGTTTTGCTAAGTTGTTACTTATGCTATGGGATTATACCCATCCCTCATCTGGGTAGATGACGTCACTTTGAGCTCATCAACTGTCCACTAACCAGTGACTGATGTTCAACATGAGGCTTTTTCAATCCTAACTTCATTCACCCGAGACTTCCTTCTAGAAAATTCATGCTTCCACATTTGAAGATCCTGCCTGAGTCCATCAGTCCTTCCATATTAAAAGTGCAGTGGAAGGGCAGGGACTTACCTTGAGGTTTGGGCTTAGTCAGTTTGCCACAGGGCTTGGAGATGGTGACCGTCTTCTGACAATCGGCATTATGGAGGGCTCGCTTCAGACTTCCGGTTCTGGTCTTCAAGGCGGTATTCAGGTCGCATTCTCCCCAGGCCTGGAATTGATACTTGCACTCCGCTAAAAGCAACATAGGACCAAACAGAATCCTTTGAGAACCTCTTCCAGTGCCGTGAAAATAAAGACATGCCTTTATATTGAACTTTTGGTTGTGAAATCATTGCAGATTCATAAGCACTTGTAAGAAATAATACAGAGAAAATCCATATTCGTCCAGCCCAATTCCCTCAATCGTGCTATCTGGCATAATTATAGTCCAGTAGCATGACCAGAAAATTGACATGGATGTACTTCACAGAACTTTTTGTCATTTCACCAAGGCACATGCACTTATTTGTGTGTGTGTGTGTCTTCAATTCTGTGAGGTTTTATTCTATGTAGACACTAATGAACACCACCAGTGTTAATACACCGAACAGTTCCAACACCAGGGCCCTGAGGGTTATCTTTTTGTAACGATAGCCTCGTCCTCTTCCTCCTTCCCATCACCTTGGACACTATAATCTGTCCTCCATCTCTGTGATTTTGCCATCTTTAAAGTATTATAGAAATAGAGCCATATACATGTATCCTTTTGAAAACGACTTTCTTCACACAGGATAATTTCTTAGAGAGCCATTTAAATTATGTATATCAGGGCCTCCCTGGTGGCGCAGCGGTTAAGCGCTGCGCTGTGGAGCTGTCGGCAGCGGCGACGCGAGTTCGACGCCCGGCCAGGGAGAATCCCACATGGTGCGGCAGACCTCTCCTGCCTCGCCCGCTGCTCCCCTCAGCAGTGTATTTCTGATCTGCCTGTTCTGCTACCCGCTCTGTCTCTGGTGAACCCCCCTCGCCGCCCCACACCTCTGGCTTGTACCCCAGCTTGTATGTATAAAATAAAAAATAAATCTTTAAAAAGAAAAAATAAATAAATAAATGAATCATGTATATCAAATGTCTTCCCTTTCGATTGCTGAGTAGTATTCCACCATATACCAGTTTGTTAACCTTTCACCAGTTGAAGGACACCGGATTGTTTCCAGCTTTTGCCTATGATAAATAAAGCTGCTATACACAATTGTGCACAGATTTTTATAGGAACATGAGTTTTCATTTCTTAAGGATAAATGCCCAAGTGTTCAACTGATCTGTTGCAGGGTAAACACATTTAGTTTTGTAAAAAATAAATTGCTGTATGCCCAGACTTTTTCCCAGGGTGGATGTGCTATTTTATATTTCCATCGGTAATATCTACGTGTTCTAATTACTCTGCTTCCTGGACAGCACCTGGTGTGGTCTTAATTTCAGTCATTCTAATAGGTATATAGTACACAGTATTAGTTTCTATCCCTAATGGGGAAAAGATGTTAAACAACTTTTCAAGTATTTGACACCTCTTTGTCCTCTTTTGGGAAAATGATTATTCGTGTGTTTTGTCCACTTTCCAATTCAATTGTTAGTTTTGAGAATTCTAATATATTCTAGATACAGTTCATTTTTTTGCAAGTGGGTCTTTAGGGTTCCCATATACAATTTAAGGCCAAATAAATGCATTTGAATTTCACTATGCCTTTGTAGAACTTATCCCCATACATATAAAGTACTCCAAGAACACAGAGACTGCAAAAGATAACGTGTGTACATATTCACTGTCCTTCATTGACTTATGGGCCAGAGTACATTTCTACAGAACAGTGATGACATTTGGGGCATCATGTTCCACAAAGGTTCAAATGGACAAAAAGTCTAGAATGTGGAAAAAACAGTCATTTGTGTGCTAAAGGTCGGTTTAGAGGTGTTGACAGATTTCTTCTCCAATAGGCAGATGAAGTCAGCATGAGACTGACAATAGTTAGCAAAAGGAAAATCTATGAAAAGTTTCCATGCTGGATTCAATAAGTAAATCCAGGAGTCAGGAGGGAGCGATCACCAGAGAAAGATCTCTGAAAGTAACAGACCCCGAGAAGAAAGAGATTAATAAAATGGGGGAAAGGAAAATAAAAGGAACTTAGAAGAAAGAAAGGAAAGTGAAGATAAACTAATGATTATTGTTAGAGGATCAAGGTTATATTTTATATCCCAACTGATAATACAGTAGTTCTCTAGTAGAGATTATTTTCACCCCCCCAAAATATTTGGCAATATCTGGAAACATTTTTAGTTGTTAAAACTGGTGGAGGTAGAGAGTAGTACAGAAACTAGTGGGTAGAAGCCAGGGATGATGCTAAATATTCTACAATGCACAGGGCAGCCCTCAGCAGCAAAACTTTTCTGGCCCAAAAGGTTAGTAGTGCAAATGTTGAGTAATCCAGGGCTTAGGGGGACAAGAAGCCTGGTTAGCTTGTGCCTAATAAAATAAAAGTATTTAAAATAAATAGTAGTCAGGGCCTCTCTGGTGTCACAAGGAGTTAAGTTTCAGCATTATGAACATATCGGCAGCCACCACAGCATGAGTTCGACCCCTGGCCAGGGAGCTGACCCACATGGCACAGCAGACTGCTCCCCTCAGTAGTGTGTTTCAGTCTGTCCTGGTCCCCATCCTGTCTCTGGTGAATCCTCTCACCTACCACACCTCTGGCCTATACCCCAGCTCTTGTATGCATAAATAAATAAATCTTAAAAAAAATAAGTAAATAAATAGTAGTCAGCCTCAATAAGATATTTAGTGGAAGATTAAATCCATAGGACAATAGAGGTGACACGTACCTCCAAATTGCTTTTTCCAGTTGCAGGGGATCTTGCATCTCTGGGTCTTCATGGTTTGCTTGCACTCAGCTCCAGTGCGGGTGCCCTCCCGGGTGCCCAGCCCGCAGTCCCCGCTGGTGGGCACACACACACTCCACTGCCATTCTCCACAGTCAGACTTCTTCACTTTCTTTTCTGGGAGGAAGGAAGGAAAATAATCAGCTTTCAGAAATCTCTTTACTTTCTAGATAAAACTGAGTTAATTGCTGAGTGCCTTAATTGCCAGGTCTGTATTATTTAGCTCCATCTTTAGTGTCCAGCAAATAGTAGGAACTTGATAAGTGTTGGTGAAGTGATTAAATCAATGATTGACCAAAAGGAGAAATAAAGCTCAGGAAGGAACTAGAACAAATATTAACTCTTACTAGATGCCATGGTCTGTGCTAAGTGATTTACTGACATCTTTTTAGACGCCACCATTTCTATACAAGAAAGATGGTCAAAAATTGTTAATCTTTTAAAATGAGGAAACATTCTTTTAGAATAATGTTGGCTAATCAGGTAGTTGTCATATGCACCATTTTAATGCACTCCACTGAAATGGAGTAAAAGCAGTAGAGCACAGACGTAAAAAGACTTCCAGCTCCATAGTCTACTTATGACTTTGGGAGTGACATAGAAGAGGTGATTTATCCATTCTAGGCTTCAGTTTCCTCCTTTGTACAGCTATGCTATAGTAAGAATTCCTTGCAGGGGCCTCCCTGGTGGAGCAACGGGTTAAGTCGCAGCACTATGAAGATCTCCGCAGCCACTGCAGGAAGATTTCATCCCCGACCGGGGAGCTGACCCACATGGTGCAGCAGACCTCTCCTGTCTCACCGGCTGCTCCCCTCAGCAGTGTATTTCAGTCAGTCCACCTGTTCTGCTCCCCACTCTGTTGCTGGTGAATCTTCTCACCCCCACCCACCTCTGGCCTATACCCCAGTTCTTCTATGCAAAAATTAATTTTTTTAAAAAAATTCAATACTTCTCTAGCATTTCTTATCAATATCCAAAGTGTTTGGTCATTATAGTTCTACCTCTGGACAGAACCACTATCATTGGTCTACACCCCACTTGTATGCATAAATAAAAAATCTTAAAAAAAAAAACAACAACTCCCTGCAGGTCTCTTCCAGAGGAAGAGAGGTAGCACAAGTAAAACACCTGATTGCTGGTCTAAGTTCTGTATATAGTAGCTGATAACGGAATCATTTTGTTAAAGATCATTATCATCTGTAGTTCAGGAATTATAATGGGGGAAGAGAGGAATATCACTTATATTCCTCTATTTAGGCAAAAGGGAGGGAGAGAGGGCAGGAGGGAGGGAGGAAAAGTGGATAAAAGAGCACATGTTGGGTTAGACGCATATTAATTAGTGAAGTGTCTTTGCCTTCATAACTCTACCCCTTACCTGGTTTCTCTTTTTTGCCTGCTTCAGCAGAGTCCACAGCTGCCAAAATGAAAATGAATGCCAAGAAGGCAGCTGCAAATTTTCGACGCTGCTGCTGGTACTGCTGGGACTGCATTCTAGGAATAAGCAAAGAAACAGAAGAAGGTGCTGTCAGTCTAGGCCAGAGAGAAAGACTCATTGAACTCTGTTTCAGAGGCTTTATTTCCCATTGCTGGAATATTAGATTTTCGAAAAATTTATATTGATTGTCATGGACAAAACTCTGTCTTTTCTTGCCAACAACCACGGAATTAAGTACTCTTCTGTAATGAGTCATGTATTTGCTGCAAAATACAATAGTTCTCCATATAAAGACCTCACAAACATCCACTTGCTAAGATGAGTCAAGAATGATGGTGGCAAAAGGATTTTGATGACATGTGTTAGAGCAGATCACTACAGTAAATCTTGCCTATAATGTCCCTGGGTAATGTTTATAACTACAATTAGGAGTTTTATAACTCCTGGTAGCCCCGAGTACAATGATGGTGTTACGGTTCACATGGAATAATTTGAATAGAAACAATGGAGTATTGGTCCAAGTAGATAGATTAGAGAGACAGTGGGTAGACAGATATGAGATCGCCTTTTATCTTTACATCAGTAATAAAAACCAACACCTTTGATTTTTTTATCACTCCCATGATCATCATCTATCAGCATTCCATTAGCCATTGATCTACTGAGAGTAAAGCATAAACAGAAGTAGAGACAGCACACCTTTGATATATTTATATCAAACCCATTTATAAACTCATGCAATGAAAATCCTCTAAATTCTAGGATATAATAAAGAGTTCTTACACTCACTCAGAATGTGAAATCGTCTATATTTGATATGAATCAAAATTCCCAAAGTCAGAATGGCTACCTGGCCAAAGCACAACTGAGGAAGTCTCCATCTACACTCCAATGTTCTCAATGGCTCCACCGACTCACCTGGTGGTTATCACTATCTGGCAATTCATGCTGTTTTATACTTCATATAAATGTGAAACTAATTATCTATGGTCATGAGCTGTGAGGATTTTTATTTCCAGAGATGGTACTATCTCAGCTCAGAGCAAGTAGTTAAGAGTATGTTTTTACATACTCTTAAATATGAGCAATAAAACCTCTTGATCGATCAATGGATGGGTGGATGGACAGACGGACGGATGGATAGATGGATATAAATATACAGACGTATCTATAATATATGTTAAATCATTCTATTCTGCAATTTGTTTCCTCTTTCAGAAAGATCTATGAAATGATATCCTTGTTAGTGAATTTCTCCTTTTCTGCAACATTGTTGGAAATTCAATCCTTTGTGTTCTCCTTTTTGTTTGAAGACTTTCAATTCCTGCTTTGCCTACTGTTCTGTTTAAGCCTATATTTGATAGTTTAGACTTTACTGGGTAGAGAAAACAAATAAAGGTTATATAAAAGAAGAAAGTAGGGAATTTTAAAGGGGATGATTAAAGTTATCCAAAATTCAAGTGTGCCCAAACAGTACTCAGTTAGCAATGCTGGTGCTTTGCTCTTGTTGTCAAGGCTTGAGCAATTGGTCTATATGTGGGTAACAGTTCCCTTCATGTGGTATTTGTACAGTTGATTATTTGTCCTTGGCATCCAGTAAAGGCAAAACCTTACCCCTGTATATATTTAACCCTGCCTGCTCTCCAGCAGGGTGCAAGATGAGAGCAGAGGCAAGAGCTTTGATCTACAGAAAGTTGGACAGAACATGACTTAGTTTTCACACTGAAGAAAATAAAGCAGTGCAAAAGAGGCCTGCTTAGTTAGTTTAGCTCTTGTCAAAGCTTATTTATTTTACTTTAATGTAGTTTTCATTGTACTTTCCCTGATAGGTTTAATTTCATAGGGTTTAACAGTTAAGTTGAAGACTATCATAGATGGCACTGGTTTCTAGATATTATTGCAGATTGTCTCAATTACTAAGTCTGAAGCATGAAAATTAAAGGGAATTACAGTTAAGCAAACTAACTTGGGTAAAGTGTTAATTTACCAAATCCAGATCTCTTCTCTAGAGAAATATCTGATGAGAAGGGAAAGGAATACCTCTTTAACATTTTTATAAGATCTAGAATTTTTAAAAGATGACTAACAGCTCATAGAAATACAAAATACAGATGCTGGAACATGTCTCTTAGTGATCTCTTTGGAAGGACTAATATGAGATTTGGAAGGAAAATCTTTGGCTCAAACTTTCATTCCATCTACTTTTTTGGAATGTCCTTCAACCGTTTGAACCTTTGTTTCGACACCTGCAAAGTAGGAGTGATTCTAGCAGCTACTTGAGAGGCATGAAAATAAAAGATGCAGACACAGAGATAACTCAGAATACTTTTAAAAATTATTATTAATTGCCAAAGAATGTTACTTTACCTCTGCATCCTAATTGCTTGCAGTAAGAAAATACGTTTTCAAATTCAGAATAATAATGATTGTAGTTATCTCATGTTATCCAAAAGCAAAAGATTATAGCATTAAACATGAGGCATGGAGAAATGATTTAATTAAAGTCAACTAAAGTCTTGTTCAACTTTATCAGAGCACACAGGAATTCTGTCCTTTGACTTTGTAGAAAGTCAAGGTTAAATGAAATTCCAGGCCCTTCATTCCCAGTGTTTCTTTGGAGTTCTCTGAAGTCAAAAGATCTTATATAAAAAATTAAGGCATTATTGATACGATTTAACTTATATAAAATGAAAAAAAAAACAAAGTTGGAATATATATTTTATGTCCCTTGTGTTGCAAGAAATTCCCCTTCACTTCTTTTGTTTCAATACCAGGACAGTGTCCCAGCATGTAGCTGCTGTTCAGTAAAATTTTTGCTAGTGAGAAATATGCAAAACTTGGTATTGAACAGAAAATTAATATCATGCCAAAATGATGGTTCAGTACTTTGTCCATGACATGAAACATGTCAGACTCAGATGCTCTCTCTTTGCAGGACAGTAGGTGGTGGTGTGTTCTTCCATCTGGAACTATATAATATTTGGTTTTGACTCTTTTGCAATGTTAACATCCATTGGTACTTGATGATCACTGATGGGATATTATGGACTGAATGTGTCCCCCAGCCCCCACCCAATTATATGTTGAAATCTTACCCCTCTCCATGCATTGGCATTTGAGACAGTACCTTTGGAAGTTAATTGAGGTCAGACAAGGTCATGAGGATGGAGCCCTCACAAATGGAATCAGTGCTCTTTTAAGAGTCCTGAAAAACTTGCTTTCTCTCTCTACTCTCCACCATGTAAGGATGCAATGAGAAGTAACTGCAGTCTGCAACCCAGAAGGCGGCCCTCAACAGAACCAGACCATCCTGGCACCCCATTTTTGAACTTCTTGCCTCCACAATGGTGAGAAAGAAATGTCTGTTGTTTACAAGCCACAAAGTCTATAGTGTTTTCATTAAGCAGCCCTGGCTAAGATGTAAAGTTTGCAAAAATGATGAAATTCTAATTCTACCCTTTCATTTTTATTTATTACCTCAATTTTAGAAAGAGATGTTACCTCTCATCTAATATTTTCTGTTCTATCTTATAGTTCCTAAAAGAGTAGGATAAATGCTTGATGCTTTCCTTTTATCAATTTTTGATATTATGAATTTGTTACCTATCATCAATAGGGATAATTTTTTTCTTTTGCCCATCATTATAAATTCCTGGATTTATCCATATTTGATGGAATTTATGCCATCACACTTTCATATCGTTATTGAAGATCTAATTGTCCCATCTTTGACCTCTGTAGGCTTCATTAAATTGGTGCCTGAATTCTATGACATGACCCTCATAATCTTTGACAATATCGATGCCATTTCATATATTAAGATATTCTATTATTATCTTTGCCATTTCTGCCCCAGATATGAAATCAATGATTCCTTCAAAAAGCCTTGATTATTTTAATGGTAGATGATATTTCAAAATCAAAATCTGGGCTCTAGAGATGTGCAACATTACTGAGTTGGTCTATATTTTCAGATCTTTTCCTGTGAGTAGTGCTGGGAAAGGACATGGGAAATGTGCTAGTTAAATATCATAAAATTAAGCACTTGACTTATCCCACATTATACAAACAAAGATATCAAAATAACAATATAACACAAAAAACACCAACCACAAATTCTAAAAGAAGTTATAATTAATTTTACATATGATATTTCCTTTTGGCTTTCATTTTTATGGTTACCTGAGAAATAAGTCATAAATTTTACTTACTGCATACTATGTCATCTTCCTTTCATCCTTACCAATCCTAGTTACATAAGCAGTGATGTATTTAACATTCACTACCGGACCTTTTGTTGATAAAGCTCTAAGGTATTTTGTTGATCTGAAAGTATTCTTTAGTAGAACTGTTAGAAAAGTCTGCACAATCATAGCTACTTGAATTCTTGAACATTGATAACAGCTTATCTAGCCCTTTTATCCTTGATGGCCAAACAGTTTCTTTCTTGAAGTATCTTTTCTCAAAATATGTTGTTTCATGTTCTTTCTTTGTAAAGTATTACTGTTGAAAACATAAAATATATATATATTACACTTTTCTTTTTCCTTATAACTAAATATTGTTTTTGCTGAGATGCCCCCCAATTTTTTTTCTTTATATTGCAATAACTTTCCTAAGATATCTTGGAATTATTCATTTTGGGTTGATATTCTTAAACCATGACAAGCTCTTTTAGATGACTTTATCTTTTTCTATGTGAATGACAGTTTTTAGTATTAGTTCTATTACTTTTCCTTGGTTTTCTTTTTCAAAATCTCCTATTATTTGTAAGTTGGTTCCTCTTTGCCTGCTTTCAATATTCAAAATTTTATCTCCAGTAAAAAATAAAAATATTGCTTATTTGTATATTCTGTTTATCTTAATGTGTTACATATTCAATATTGTGTTCCATCTAGTTGAGTCTTCAATTCTAAAATATATTTTTAAATCTCTAATTTTTACATGAGTTCTATCACCTTATTCCTGAGTTTTTCTAATTGTGATTTATTCTTTTACATCTTGTATCTTTTCTGACTCATTTTGAAATAGTATGTTACAGTTTGGGGGGACTTTTTTCTGTTTCTTGAACACACTCTTCACTGCTTTGGGGATATTATTCTCTCCTTATCCTCTTCATTTTCTTTCTACTTTATTATATGAGATTTGACCAAAATACATTTCTTTAGCTCATATTAATAGCTCCTCTAGTCTCACAAAATCCCTTATGTTCTTTCCATATAATATTTTTTTAAAAGGCATCTACCTTTCTGAGATTTCCTGGTTCCATTTTCCTGTACTTACTTTTATCTAGAAAAATAAATAGCCAATTACAATTCACCAAGCTTTGATAAGAACTACCAAGTGTCATGAAGTATAAGGAAAGAAAAATTGTTTTGCATTTCCCTTTCTTGATATGAACTAACTTAAGACAGGGGCTCAGTTAAGGTCAAAGTCCCCAAAGTCCCTATAGAGCAAACAATACCACTTACATAGCTAGAAATTCTGCTACGGAGCAATAACAATCATGTACCTGATTACTTTAGTCATGGAGTCACATGTCTTTCTTCTCTTATTTATTGGAAATGATTTTAATGTAGTTTAAGGAAGATCAGTCAGCCTGCATCAATCAGGAAGGTATTCATTTAGATGTTTATAGCACTATATACAAGGACTTCTTTTAAGTACTTTATAGATACTGACATATGCTAATAGTATCTGATATTTGAATTACCGTGTATCCATTTACAATTATTCATAAAACCACATGTATGTAAGAACTGCAGCTTTGGTAACCTAGTTCTAGGCATCGGAGACTAGATGTTGAACAAGATGCACAAGATTGCTACCCAACAGGCTTATATTAGTGGGAAGATAAAAATAACATGTAAACAAATAGACAAGTAGTCAATTTGATTTGTAAGATAATCTCTGGTAAATTGTGTGAACAACAACAACAACAAAAAAAAAAAACGATGCGATAACGAATGATGTGGACAATTTAGGTAGTGTGGTTATTTATGGGTAGTTTCTTCCTGACTGAGAAAAAGCCAGTCAGGTTTAATACCTCTTACTAATAAATATTTTGCAACATGGTCCCCAATGATCACTTTCCACTCCTCATCATTCTCTTCTGGGATGAGATGGTCTTATTTTTGCCTTCATGCTTTAAAAATCATCTGGAATTCAGGGGCCTCCCTGGTGGTTCAAGGGGTTAAGTCTCAGCACTATGAAGCTATCCACAGCCACTGCAGCATGAGTTCGATTCCGGTCAGGGAGCTTCCCACATGGCGCAGCAGACCTCTCCTGCCTCTCCCGCTGCTCCCCTCAGCAGTGTATTCCAGTCAATCTCCCTGTTCTGCTCCCAACTCTGTCTCTGGTGAATTCTCTCACCACCCCACACCTCTGGCCTACACCCCAGCTCTTGTATGCACAAATAAGTAAATCTTTTTAAAAAATCATCTGGAATTCAATGATTAGCCATCTACTCCTGAATTACCACATGCTCTTCATCCTGCCACAATCTCTGGATTCACATCAGTTTGATCGACAACTAACAATGTCTCACCCCTATTGAATCACTGGCAGGCATCCCAATCACCCCTGAAATCTCACCAGCTTATAACCTGTATTAAAATCTAATGTATTGAAAAGTAAAACCAAACAAGCAAACCATAGCTTGAAAAAATGTTTCCCTTTCCCAAGAAAAATAATGAGCACCATTTATTTAATTCAAACACAATGTCCAGAATGTTCATTCATCATGTTCTCTGACTGGTTAATTTAGTATCAACTAAAAGCATGTAGCCTTTCCCCTCTGCCCCCCTATTAATGTTTACAACGATATGCAGGTTTCTTGAAAATTGCTTTCTACTTCAAATTCAGTTCTAAATATACAAAAGTATTCATGAATAAGAAAGGGAAAAGTAAATCAAGTGAAACAAGCATTCAATGGGAATGGATTTGGTTTTCCTTTAAAATAGGACCGTGATATGAAGGCATATTTATTCAATTATTTTTTGAAGTCAAATGAGTTCAAGAGGGACTTGGGGTGTTTGTATTATTCCTTTACTGTTTATATTTGCTATGATCAAAAGTAACTGAAGATCAACTTTTAGAATTTTTTAGTTGCCTTAATCCTTTTTCATATCTATCTGCTGCAACTTGATATAGAGGAACAAGTAAGAGTTTTAGAGTAAGTCAGACCTGAGTTAGATTCCCTGCTATGACGAGGTACCCAGCAGTATATTTAATTCCTCTGAAACTTATTTTCCTTAGCAGTAGACATGGATATAAAATCCACCCCCTCCAGTGATCTGAGATTAGAAATTATGCATGGGAAGTCAGCAACACTGTGCCTGACATGAGGCAAACCCACGCTATCTCCTCTGAGTATGGGCTTCCTTGGCTTATACTGCGGTCCCTTCATCTTTAACTGTACTATGACAAATTGATATTTTGGATGGAATTTTCCTACAATAGAAAGCAAAGCCCTGCATTTTCACTGGGGAAAAATGACAATCCAGTTCTCCCCTTCACAGATTATTGTACTATCTTTTAACTCAACTTTTTGCTGCCTTTTTTGCTTGCTAATAATTTATGCTCCTCTAAAGCCAAAGCTTCTACAATATCTCAAAACCTCTCTGTCTCACAGGAATCCCTTTCATTCTGTTCTCTCAAGCCAATTTATCTATCCATATAGATATATATCTCTATATATATCTATATATATATATCTATATATCTCTCTCTCTCTCTATATATATATATCTGATATATATCTATATATCAAAAGTACTTACAAGTTACATATCAAAGAAGTAACAACTCAAAAAAAAAAGCACTCAATTCTCTAGCCCCACAAACACTGATCAACTGATCATTTGCTCCTGCTGTCTCATGTGATTGGAAATTGTTTTGCTTTTTTTTTTTTTTCTCTCAAATTCCTTCTACCTGCACAAACATCTGTCACCTTCCAGGGTATAGTTCAAAGACATTGCCCTCACCAAACCTTTGAGAAAGGAACACTATCCTTTTGATCTTTAAAGCTCACTCTACCATGCTCATTCTATACGTTCTGATCACTTACAATCCCTAATGTACAAAAGGCAAGTCACTGACTCTATAGAGGATATAACCGAAAAAATGACATGTGCCCTCCAGACCATTAGATTTGGCAAACACCACTTTTTCAGGTCCTTTTCAGCTCTCTTCTTTCCTTACCACATACTAGAAATTGACCCTTTGATAGAGTTATTTCCTTCTCAAAAAAGACAGAGCCAAATAAAAATATACATTGTAATGCACAAAACAAATAGAGAATATCAAGTCTGTCCTGAAAGGCAAACACTGAGCAGTCATCTGAGTTTCTTAAGGTTCCTCATCAGCTAAATGACTGTATCCATCAGCAATCAAGACGTAAATGCCCCTCCTAAGAAAATTACCAGCAATACAAGCCAGGAACCTTTTGAGATCTTACTAGAATGATTGCCATTTAAAAAAATGCTCTAATGCACAAGTTCTTTTTTTGAATATGTATTTTTATTGTTATTTATGTCTTTTACATTTTGTATTCCCCTTGGGTAGCCCACCACCAATTCACCCGTGATCCATCTCCATGGTCCCTTGTAATGCACAAGTTCTATGAAAATAATAGAACAGTAAAATTTTCACAGTATGCCCATGTGATTGTGGATGTGTTTGTGTACCTGTATATATAGCTGTGTGTGTGTGTGTGTGTGTGTGTGTGTGTGTGTGTGTGTGTGTGTGAACACATGCAGGCACAGCTCAGAGATACTGCTGGTTCCATTCTAAAACACAATAAAGTAGAAAAAGTGGATATCACAATAAAAAACAATCATTTTTTTGTTTCACCATGCATAAAAGTTTTATTTAGCCTATATGGTGGTCTGTTAAGTATGCAATAGCACTGAGTCTAAGACTCAATGTACACATCCTAATTTAGATAATGAGGCCCATCAGAGAGCCTCCAAGGAGTCCTGACCTTTTTGCTGGTGGAAGCTCCCATCTCTTTGGTGGTGGCTGCTGACTGACCAGGGTGTGGTAGCTGAGGTTGAGGTGGTTGTGGCAATTTCTTAAACTAAGATAGCAATCAAGCTTGCTGCATTGATTGACTCTATCTTTCAGCCACTCCATACTTTACAATATGGCTCGACATGATTTTATTTTCTTACCAAAAATCATCTATGATCTAATGAAGTATGATTACAGTTATGATGAAAATATGACAGATAATCTTAGAGCATTAAAAACAAGATTAAATACTGCAGAAAGAGAAAATGCTTTGGAGTCAACCAAATTTCTACAACATTGACTTAACAACATTATATCTGTGATCTGGAATGAGGTTAAGGCGACAAACAAGAAACCATTTGAAAGTAAATCATTCAGTTTGGTAATAAATGAAGAAACAAGCTGGCACCATAGAAGGCAAGTTTTGAAATCATAATTATCATCAGTGAGTATTTAGTGACTACCTATTATATACAAAGTGATATCCTAAATTATAAAGGAAACAGATTATATTTGATTGAATTATATTTGATGTCATGAACTTCAAAAGACTCCAAACTAGTTATGACAACCAAGACACGGAGTAGATCCACCATATTTTTGTATGAGACATAAGCAAAAGTGTTTCTGATGAAAGAGGATGCCCATTCTTTCTAAAATCTCTTCTATGAAATTAAAAGATTTGAGGCAGTAATGATCAAAAGAAAGGTGTCAGCATTGGCAAACTGAATTTGTTTCTCAAAGCAGGGGAAATAGTATTATCAAGTGATGGATAGATGTTCTTATTGACTAAAAGCACTAAGTCATACTCGTCAGCCTAGCTCAGTAAGAAACCGTATTTTAAAACTATGTAGATCTCAGCTTTGAGTAAACAGGTATTTCTGTTGTGATTACCATCTAATTTTCATACACAACAGCTTCGTGAACTACTGAGTTCAGATACCATCACTAATAACTGGTGACTTTGTTCAGATGAAATGACTCCATAAAAAAAATGTAACAATGGGGCCTCCCTGGTGGCACAAGGAGTTAAGTCTCAGCACTATGAAGTTATCCACAGCCCCTGCAGCACGAGTTTGATAACTGGCCAGGGAGCTTCCCACATGGTGCAGCGGACCTCTCCTGCCTCACCCGCTGCTCCCCTCAGCAGTGTACTTCAGTCGATCCGCCTGTTCTGCTCCCCACTCTGTCTCTGGTGAATCCTCTCACCCCCCACACCTCTGGCCTGCACCCCAGCCAGCTCTTGTATGCATAAATAAATAAATCATTGAAAAAATGTAACAAAACTTCATGCAGATTTCCCTGCTCACTAGCATAGGGAAGCTGTCCCACACGATCACGTATTTGGGGGAAGGTGAAGAATAATCCATGACTGTGGGGGACAGAGACTTCTCAAGTAACACTGGGCAGGTTCAGAGAAGCTCTTCTATGTTTGCCCCCATGCCAAACACCTCTTGAGAGGGTCCTACCTAGGAAGCAGGGATTTTGAAATGGGTTCCAAACCTGGTTGATTGAAGAAATGAAGACTCTTACATTTGGACCAGAGTGGGAACTGATTATTACTTTTGGCTGCAAAAAAAAAAAAAAAAAATCACAGAGAATCTTTGTGTTGTACTGAGAGCAAACAATCTCCCAATTTGATACTGATTCTCAATTTGAAACAAATTCTCAATTTGATACTGATCCTTACCAAAGAGCCTGCAATGTATAGGATACTATTTTAAGTAGAAAGGAATTACCAAAATACACCTAAAGGGGTGTTTTAATAAAGCTCTAAGGATGAGATCCACACCTCTCTTTTGTACCCTCCTACAAGTGCTACTGTGAGTACCAGCAGCTTAGAAATGTAAACTCGCAAACCCCACCTGACACCTTCTGAACTAGAATTTATATTTTGACAAAGTCAGGATTCCTCACTGATCTCCTCCTATGGAAGTTCAAGACATAAACCCTTCTTCTAAATCAACACTTCCTTAGGAATAAAATAATTCAGTACCTGCTTGTTGGTTGTTTGATGGCTTATTTAATTTATAGACCAACTTCTTCCACTAAGGTAGCTTTATAGACACTATATAGACATTCTTTACTTGTAATAAAGAAAAAGGCAGAGAGAAAATAAGAGGAGGCAAAGATCACAGCCCTTGTGGATTCAAGCTTTGTTCTGTGCTAAGAACTTTATCCTTTTATTCTCACAATAATTTGAGAGGGCAGTCAATATTATTCCAGGCAAGGAAAATAAAAGTTGCAGTTTAGGAAACTTGCCCAAGATAACAAAGGATTAGAAACAGAGATTGAATTTAGAACTATAAAATCAAATCAGACCTTTGTTCTTAGTCATAATGTTAAATAGTGAAGTTAAACTTAAAATTTTTGTAACATAGTATTCCCCTCACTAATGATCTATCCAACATTTGGCCCTAAACTTTGTAGAAGTTGATGTGAAGAGAGTTTGTAAGAACAACCTTCGCAGAGTTCATATTTAATTCTTTGTCTACTATAATATTATTTCTTTCATAGAAAAGAGCAATCACTATTTTTTACATATCCTTGTAAAGTGAATTGTGTAAGACTTCAACAACTGAGATGTATATCTTGGATTTAAGGTCCAATTTTTTTTCAAAGATTTATTTATGCATACAAGAGCTGGGGTGTAGGCCAGAGGCATGTGGGGGGGGAGGTGACAGGATTCACCAGAGACAGAGTAGGGAACAGAATAGGCAGAATCGACGGAAATACACTACTGAGGGGAGTGGCAGGAGAGGTAGGAAAGGTCTGCTGCGCCATGTGGGAAGCTCCCTGGCCCAGATGGACTTGTGCTGCACCAGCTGTAGAAGTCTTCGTATTGTTGAGACTTAACCCTTTGCGCCACCAGGGAGGCCCTAAGGTCCTATTATTTTTTCCAGCTAATATATGTATAACGTGTATCCAGAGAATTTTTAATAGTGTAGCAAAATCTTGTACAAACGTTAATTGGATGACTGATAAGGTATTATTGTTTATGAATTTAGAAAGGAGGCAGGGGTGGGAGAACAAGAAACAAAACAGAGGGTTAGGAATGCATCCCCCTTACCCACGGCCATTTTATCCATTGCCCACTATATTCACTGTCTAGCATTATAGACTTTCTGGAAGTTTTCAAATATGTGTTTGAGATATGAAAAAAAGTCTCTAAAATAAGAAAATAACATCTGAAATCAGTGTTTAATAATGGCTACAGAGCAAAGCATATCAACTTCATAAAGTATAATATAATAAAGTCTAATATTTAGCAATAAAATGTATACTATTTAGCAATAAAAATATCACTCTGTTTGAAAACCAACTTTAGATTTGATTCTCTCACTTTGCAGGATTTCTTTAATACACTTAGTGATAGTTTAGAATTGAATTACTTGAAGGCAAATAATTTTCATAAGCAAAATCACAAATAATATTTATACTCCCCCCCGCCCTGCCAAGGAGCTATATGTCATCTGCAAAGATATTGGACATCCTGCCCCTAACATAGATACCAAAGTAGATGAGGTTGCCTGACTCCCAGAGCCCTGACTGTAGTTTAGGTCCTATTCCATTAGGACTGGAACAGAAAATATCCAAAGAACCTGAAGGTTACCCTTCTGCCCCCTCCTGATTCTCCCCCACACCACCAAGTGATGTAGAATCCCTTCCTACACAGTTCCCACACTACCAAGAGGTGTCCAAATGGGCACTAAGCCACTGCAAGGTACACATGTGATGTGTAGTTCCTTGGTTTAGCTTGCAGAGGCTGGATTGCTAATGCCTGGGTCCACACCAGGAACAAAACCCTAGAATAATCCAACAATTACCCAGGAAGCCATTTGGATTGCAGCTAGCCTCTCCTTCAAGAACGGAAGAGCTAAAACTTGCCAACTTTGATTTACACGCCTTTCAGCTACTATTTCCAGTTGATTCAGTTCATACAACTCCAGCTTTCATTTAGGGCTGAACCCATTGACTACAAAAATAAAGGAAAACAGAAAAAAAAACAACAAGAAAAGAAATCAAGGAAAGGCTTCATTGATTATGCAGAGTGTCGCTTTGGGAAAGGCGAAAATCTTGTTAGAGACCTGGCAGACTCACTTCATTAGGGACCTGGTGACATCTTCTAAAAGCAGAACATTACATCAGATGGCCTCCGCGTTTAAAACATCAGTGACCTTACAGCTTGGTTGGGGGCACCCATTGTCATTCATTCTGTCTGCCTCATTCTTCATACTTTTAGCAATGGCAAAAAGTTTGCTTGTATTAAAAATACACTGAAAGAAATGTATTAGAAATCAGAAACATTAAGATGCGGGATTGATTCTGCTTACTCACCTTGTCCTCTAAAAGCTCTTTCTTTTTCTGCTTGCGTGGTTATCTTTACTTCATTCCCACCATCCTCTCTCATACTCATAGTTGCATGTATTCTCCTTTCACCTAGTGACTCACTCTAACACTGTTGGTAAATGAATCTGAACATAAATACCAGGTCTCGTAATGGTGCATACAACAATTGCTACGTGCGCCTTCAGAGATTCTCTGAAGTTCTTCTGCAAGGTTTCCACACCAAGGGAGAAGGTTGTTTAATTGTGTTTGCTTCTTTTCTTTGAGAGCATCAAGTGCCCCACTCATTGAACTTCCTCCTTTCTAGACATAATTAGCCTCAGGGCTAAAACTAGCATTGAAATTTATGAAAGTGTAACTAACCCATCGAATGGTTCAGTCATGCCAAATAAACTTATTTAGCTGAGTGAGAAAGTGGCTAATAAGAGTGATCTTATGACCACGGGTCTCTAGGTGCCAGGAAATTTTGACACCTGTTCTGAGAATATGCCTCTGAGCAAAAGTTCACATTTGACAATGGCATGAGTGGGTGGCTACACTACTAAAGAACTACAAACTGGACAAGTCAACCTTGAATGCTGCCTATAAGAAATCCACAGAAAATTCTCTCATGCACTCACTATGTTCTGTAAAAACTTGCATTAATAATTAGAATAAAAACAGCAAGGGAATTCTAATTAAATGTGCAGGGTACTTAATTGGGGGAAATACAAAATTTTGTTGATAATAAAATCATGATTAATTCTCAATGAACCACACTATTGGCTTTAAAAACTTAAAATTTAACAATAACTTTAAAGTCTTACATTTGAATATGTTTGCATCAATAATTTAAATAATGAAAGAACTTGATTCACAGTGGTTCACAGATAACAGTGGTCACAACTACAGTATACAAATGGTAAAGATGGGAGGAAAAACAACGTTAATGAGCAAATCAGTATATTCCAGTTTTGAGAAGCTCAACTTGTTAGAATGTTCTTCCTTATATTGAGTTGGAATCTAATCACTATAAATTTCATTTAATTTTTTTTTTAGAGGAATGAGGTGAATTCAGTCAATTCACACTTAAACAAGAGGATGCAAAATTAAGTCTGATGAGAGGATGTCTAATGTGACAATGACAGCAGGGAACAACTCAAATAGATTAGAGATCATTTCCTTGCAGTTGCAAAAATAACTAGATTGGGGCCTCCCCTGTGGCGCAGTGGTTAAGCGCTGCGCTGTGGAGCTGTCAGCAGCAGCGACGCGAGTTCAACGCCCGGCCGGGGAGAGTTGCACATGGTGCAGCAGATCTCTCCTGCCTCGCCCGCTGCTCCCCTCAGTGGTGTATTTCTGATCTGCCTGTTCTGCTCCCCGCTCTGGCTCTGGTGAACCCTCTCGCCACCCCATGCCTCTGGCCTGTACCCCAGCTTGTATGTATAAATAAAAAATAAATCTTAAAAAAAAAAGATTAAACAATTTAAAAAAAAACTAGATTTAAAGTAATTGTGAACATAGATCAGATTATTTCCTTTACTCATAAAATAACACCCTGTTTTATTGGCATATAAATTTAGAAACTTCATGTATCTAAAACACTGTGCCTCACATACCTAGCCACGTATACTTACAGATATACCTAGGCAGTTGGCAAATATTTACCAAATGAATGACTGACATTGAAACACATTGACATGTGACATTGACAGCCACATCCAATGAAATATTATCATGTAACTGATACCCTTAGGATATTAATCACTAACTTCTGAATTTTACATATAGTCAACAGGCTTTGGGTTTTACATATCATCTGTTTGGTTTTGGGTTCTACAGCACATCAGGAGGAAGACAAGGTAAAGTTATTGTCAAGCATATTGGCATCCTCGTGAAAATAAGGAAAAATATAGGGAAATTATAATCAAAAACCCAGAAGCAGATATAAGCCAGTTAGGGTCAAGTCAAATAACTCCCAGCAACTGATTTGCCCGGTTAAAGCATCCACACACTTTACAGCATTTGTAGCTGTGCAGTCACGAAGATCACGGTACACTGATGTTTACTTAGAAGGCATGATGCGATCAGCAATACAAGAAAGCGGGCGCAGTAGCTTTATGTGACCAGCCCAGACACTAAGCCCGCCATGCTGGAAATATCTGCAAACTCCATATCCACGGTGACTAGGTGCCTCTGGGGTCAGGACAGCCTCAAGTTGATCACACTTCTAGAAAACCTTGTAGCAACTCAGTACTACCTTCCAGTATTCCTATTTCCACCTCAATGATCATAACACCTCAGAGTGGTAGAATGAGGACATTATACCCAACTGATGGCTATATAAGCCAGCCAAAGTTTAAAACAGGAGAGAGTAAGGTTAGTCTACTTCTCAAAGGTAGAGTTTGTTTTTTACTTAATCACTCATTTACATCAAATAAATTTATGATGTGGATAAGTACAGGCACCAGGATTGGGTGATGCAAATATAGAGAGAAGGCAACATGCTCGGGAAAAGATAAATATTTGAAATAATAGTTTCAGGATTAATTAAAAATCAGTAGTTTGGATATGTTTAAAATACCATACATACGGCACAAAGTTACCTTCTTTTAAACACTTTTCTTTTTTAAAGCACTAATTAGACTAAATAATCATTGACTACTTTTCAGCCCCCAAATGGCATGATTCTATCTTGCTCGATGCCACAATTTCACTGGGAGATAAACAATACAGAGGTGCCTAATCTGCAGGTAATAGACTATGAAATTGAAGATTTAGTAGATTGCATGACTTACCCTAAGCACAGCTAGTTAATAGAGAAGCCAGATAAGAAGCTAACTTGATTTGAACCTTAACTAATTATCCTATTTATTATGTCTCCTTCATGTTTTGTTATAGGAGATCATCAGCTGTCCCGTTTCATACACTAAAATCTCATGCTGGTGGTACTTTTATAAAGAAGCATATGAATAAATGAGGCTTGGTTCCTAAATGGTGAAATATTTGCTATTTTGCTAAAAAAATTATTTTTTTGTCTTCTCTCTTAGCATTCCACACGCACGATCTGTGAACAAATTCACTGTTATCTCTACTTGTGGTGCTACTTTTAAATAATGGCTGTCTCCAGAGGATTTGTGAAATGTAACTTAAGAATAATCAAAGCTGGTAACTGTGTATATTTAAAGCTTGTCAGTTATTTGGGGCTGAGGTGGAGTTCCTTTAGAGTTAGATCAGGATATTAACTAAGTACAAACAAAATGTATATACATTTTCAGAGAATTTTAAAAAGGGAGGAGGCCTTAAATTGATCCTTCAGCGCCTAATCCATCAACCAGAATTTATTTCATGCTCTTATGTACAAACCCCTTGAACATAAAAATATAAATATATGACCCTTAAAGGATCTAAGATAAAACTTGAAGGTTCTTAGGAAACTTTAAATGTAGCTCCTTTGCAAACATGACAGAATATCCCATAGAGTCAGAAGTCTTACGTTGTATACACTTCTCAAAACATTGACCATCCACTCTAAGCCTGGCAATGCTATGAGAGAACTGTTTCTTTTTAATAAATCTTTTCCAGATTATAAAAGGTATCTATGATAATTATTATCAACTGTCTACTAGTCCCTTTGGAAGACCAACTGGAAAATTCTATTGACTAAGCAAGCTAATTTACTAGACCTAGTACAGTAAGGAAGGATTTAAGTGTGACTGTGACTCAGTTTCTCAGAAGGGGTAGGTCCAGCAGGATAGTCTAGGACTTTGAGGTCTGGTCTCAAGCGATTCAAGTTGAATCTTGCAAGGTAGGGAATGGGCAATGATTGAGTCAAGTTCATGGCATACTAGTTTAGTGAAACAAAAGTCTTAAAATGAGTCTTGATAAATGAACTAAGGGGACCAGCGTATTTCAGTAGATCCACCTGTTCTGTTCCCCACTCTCTCTCTGGTGAATCCTCTCAACCCCTGCACCTCTGGCCTCTACCCCCAATTCTTCTACATAAAAATAAATTAAAGGGAAAAAAAGAAAAGAACAGTCCTGCAAAGCATTGGAAGAGAAACATTTGGCTATCCAGGGTATAGCAGGCAGAGTTCTAAGATGTCCCTAGAGTCCCAGTTCCTGATGATGCACAAAGACCTCCAAGTTATTCATGGAAACTCTAGCTAAGTGTGGTATGGGAATTTCACAGATTCAATTAAGTTTCCAAATCTGTCAACCTTAACACAGGGAGATTTTTTAGGTGGGCATGACCTAATCACAGGAAGCCACTAAATTGGAATAATGAAGTCAGAGACGGGGGTAGTGTGACACAAGGGGCATTCGACAGGTAGGTCTGAGATGCAGGATAGTATAGCAAGGAGGGCCTCTAGATGCTGGCAAGGCCTCCAGCTGAGAGCCAGCAGGAAAGGGGGGACTCAGTCCTAAAACATCAAGGAATGGAAATGGCTAACAATCCAAATGAGCTTAGAAGATTTTTGCCCAAACTGTCCAGAAAAAAACAGCCCAGCCAAGTCCTTTACCAGAGTCTCAAGGCCCCAAGCAAAGACCCCAACCACATCATTCCCCAGATTCTGACCTACAAAACTGTGAGCTAATAAATGGGTGTTGCTTTAAGTCACAGATTATATAGTAATTTGCCACATGCAATAGAAAACAAAAGCAGTGAATTTACATACTTTCATAGAGCAAGAATATTAACCTGTGATTAGGACTTTAACAAGCTGTTTTAGGCAGCTTGAAGAAAACTTGTTTTTTTTTTTCTACAAACATATTTGCAAGAAAACATCAATGGTGCCTAAATAAATTCCATCAAATCCCTCTGGCCATGTAATCATATGAATGTATAAATGAAGACAAAGAGGAAGAGGGGGAGAAGAGAAAGGAGGACAAGGAGGAGAAAATAGGGGCCTCCCTGGTGGCGCAAGGGGTTAAAGTCTCAGCACTACGAAGCTATCCACAGCCACTGCAGCACCAGTTCAATCCCAGGCCAGGGAGCTTCCCACATGGCGCAGCAGACCTCTCCTGTCTCACTTGCTGCTCCCCTCAGCAGTGTATTTCAGTAGATCTGCCTTTCTGCTCCCCACTCTGTCTCTGGTGATTCCTCTCACCACCCCACACCTCTGGCCTGTACCCCAGCTCTTGTATGCATAAATAAATCTTAAAAAAAAAAAACAAAGAGGAGAAAATAATGCTCTAAATAGTCAAAGTACTTCCACATTCATTATATCATTTGAGTTTTTATTACAACAGTAGAAGAAGTGAATATGTGGAAAATGTAAGTAACTGACTCAAGATCAACTGCAAGAATCTGGGAATGCAATGGGGGCGCTGGCAGGTGACAGTCAAGGTCTTCTGATTTTGCTCAAAAATCACATTTTCTTCTCAGGGCTGATAAAATAATGTGGAAAACAAAGGAGTTATGTTCTCCTCTCCTCCCTTCTTTTTTCAAGGAATTAAAGATAACTAAATATTTTCATATTTGGAAGAATCACTTTTCTTCCCACATTAAACTCTGATTCTTCAAACAACAGGGCTATTGAAAAAGTTTTAGGCATTTAACATTTATTTTTTATGCCTTAAGAAACATTTTTGTTAAAAACTTTTGCAATGTTTAAAAAACATTCAAACTGATTTTGTAAAGGTTTGAACTAAAGCTGTATGATAATAAACATTTTTCGTAGCCAATATGGGATTCATCAAATTCATCTATAAAATGGAATTCTATGTAGCCACTCAAATGTTACATACAGTTATCAATGTTAAAAGCTATGATTTACATTTATTCACAGAAATTCCTGATTCCACTTATTGAATATATGCCATAATTGCACTTTGCAAAGAAAAAAAAGATGTATGTTCATACACATACACATTTAAACACATACAAATTTTTTTGACAGATTATCACTGAATATCAGGTATTTCAATTTCCTTTTAATGCTTTTATCAATTTTCTGCATTTGTCATAAGTACTGTATTTTTGTGTGTTTATCATCCAAAAAAAGCAGTAATTTTTATCTTACAAAATAATTTGATCAAAACTGTTTCTCAGTCTTTTTTTTTAAGATTTATTTATTTATGCATACAAGCTGGGGTACAGGCCAAAGGCATGGGGTGGCGAGAGGGTTCACCAGTGTTTCTCAGTCTTTTGAGAGCAACATGGTTACTATTAACAAGCCAGCAGGCTCTTTTTAAATGGAGTTTCCAATCCAAGTTGCTGAAACCTATAAATTTCTAGCCCAAGGCTGCAGAATAAAATGACTTTTGACACACAGAAGAAGTAGCTGGAACTTGGCCAGGGCTTCAGGCCCCCAATTTTATTGGGGATTATATCCTTCCGCATCCTTCTCTAGTGAGTCAACGTCATTTGTTGCCTTGACCTTTGTGTCTGACGAATAAAACTGGGATTCTGTTGGGTTGTCGGAAAAATCATAACACATAGAAAAAGAAGTCATGATTTTTCCAACAGCCCAATAATAAAGCACAAGGGCCTTTGGCCTGCCCTGAACCAATGAGAGCACACATGAGTTTTGTAATCCTATGTCCAGGGCCATCTCTGACAAATGTTCCATTTAGGCTTGAGTAGTTGAGTGTTTGGTATTTTGGTGAGGTCACCTTCACAAAGGGAAAAAGAAGCAGTCAAAATGGGAATAAAACCATTTTAAATGTTTGGGGAAAAAAATGAGTCCTTAGTCCTTGTGACTTAGCAAAGCTGTTTGATTTGTGATCACCTTCAACAGTTCTCCACCTGCACATTTCTTTTTGTATAGCTACTGTCTCCTGATAATCACAATTTTGCCTTGTTCTCAGAATTTAGCAAACCAGCCTTCTTCCATGCTCCTAGGGAATGTCTTATCTTCTGTTTTAATGGCTGTGTAATTCCTACCAGGTATTCTGCCAGTTTTACATGGCAACTATTTTTGCCCTTTTCACCAACTTCCAAAAGTGAAGATTCTTGCCTCACTAGGCCAACATAGGTAGGTCCAAAGTCCTATCACGCAGCCCAGGTACCTCCGACCAGCAATCCCAGAGCTATTCCTGGCGCTGTACATGAGTTAATCTAACCAGCGTCTGTGATAGAACTAACCAGCGGAGTTTGTTTAGACCTAAAACTGCTTAGTAGCAAAGTCAAGAGATAAGAGTGAAAATAATAAATAGGTGATGTGAAGCCAGCTGCTCCTTCCTGACTCAGTAGAGGAGAAATGAGTAAAAAACACTGCATGTACTGACAGGGGCCATGTGCTGACATGTTCATTAGGGGAACAGCAAAATGCAAGCACCCCAAGATACCTTTACAAACCATGCATCCCACAGCTGTTAAAGTTTCTGGACTACAATACTTGAAACCCTAGCAATTAAGGGTGGAGTTAGTTGTACAGGGTGTTGGGGTGGGAGAGGGGGTGTGGGGTGTTACAGAAATATTTGATCCTGGAAGTGAAGCTTTGGCAGATTCTTCCAAGCCCAGCAGCCTGTGGGTAGGGGACTGAGATCCTGACCTCATTTTTGAAACTGAACCATTTAGTACAGAATTAGGCTGAGAAAGGGCAGAACAGTGATTCTTAATGTTACTTTTATTAGGTGTGATGAGGGTATTGTGGTTCCAATTCTTTTTTTTTTTAAAGACTTATTTTTGCATACAGCTGGGGTGCAGGCCAGAAGTGTGGGGGGTGAGAGGGTTCACCAGAGACAGAGTCGGGAGAAGAACAGGCAGACAGACCGAAATACACTGCTGAGGGGCGCAGCGGGCGAGGCAGGAGAGGTCTGCCGCACCATGTGGGAATCTCCCTGGCCGGGCATGGAACTCGCGCCGCAGCCGCCGACAGCGCCACAGTGCTGCGCTTAACCCATTGCGCCACCAGGGAGGCCCTGGTTCCAATTCTTAAAAAACAAATTTTCATCTTGGCATTATCAGATGAAATATCTAAGATTTATTTTAAAATACTGATGGAAAACAAAAGTTTTGGCCTACCACCCACGCAAAAACCGTTGACAGAGCATTATCACTCGAGTCTGTTCTCATGCATGCACTTACAGAGTTCACTGCCTTTCGTCTCCTTTTATTTTATTTCCTGGAAGGAAACACTACACACTCATGTTTAGATCAATCTCATGTATCTAGGGCTTCCACATGTTTTAGCTGCAAACTGATTTTTTTATTGCCATTGTGGATACTTTTTAAAAAAGATTTATTTATGCATGCAAGAACTGAGGTGCAGGCCAGAGGTGCAGGGGGTGAGAGAATTCACCAGAGAGAGAGTGGGGGGCAGAACAGGTGGATCGACTGAAGCACACTGCTGAGGGGAGCAGCGGGCGAGGCAGGAGAGGTCTGCTGCGCCATGTGGGAAGCTCCCTGGCCGGGGCTCAAACTCATGCTGCAGTGGCTGGCAATAGCCACTGGGGATACTTTTTACAGATTAGCCAGAGGCAGTTCTTCCTTCTGGCCAACACTCGAATGTAGAGCTCCATAGACACTCAAGTGGGCTACTGAGGGCCCAGCAAGTTTCCTTCACAAAGTGTAACAAGGACTCCCCAAGTGGGGGAACACAACCCCACTAAGGGTCCACTGAGCACAGATTTGACTCCCCAGCCAACGGGGAGGTTGGGGAGTCACACCAGGCACAATCCAGTCCTGTGCTTCACCATTAAATTCCCCCCAACCTCACTTTTTTTTTTTTTTTTTTTTAAGTCTCTGGCTGCTTTGCTTGGCAGTCAAGTATTTAGCCAGAAGCCAAATTACACGATCACTTGCTCCCCACCAGGACATCTCAGCACCCCCACCCCCAACATTGTTTGGCCTGTTAGCAAGTTTCTCTGCCATTTGCTGCAGTCACCAGAAAACAGGCCAAGTTGCAGTTACTGAAAAGCCCATATTTATTGTGTCTTTTAGTGCTTCTCATTGTGTGCCAGTGTGGCATTGCATATTTGGCTCTTAGGAGGCGAAGAGGGGAAATTATTATAATTATTATTATCATCGTCGTTATTATTGCTGCGATTGGTGTACATGAAGGTAACAGGAATTGTTTTAGTGAAGCAAGTGTGGGATTAGATGTGCATTTCAGCTAGCCTTTCAATCTCTTTCCTCTTTTAGAAGGTGATTCAAAATTGGAGCTCATTCAGGTTTCCAGAGTTTGATAAGCACATAGACTAAAAAAAAAAAATTGGCCTACATCATGCATTCCGTGACTGATGTTGGCAATAGATTCAGTTTTCTATCCCAAAATCAATACCTATCGTGTGTAACTAGCCAGTGTGGCTCTTGAGCACAGGAAATGCAGGAAATCTGAGATGTGCTCTAAATAAAAAATACACACCAGAATTTGAAAACTTAATATGAACTAAAAAAAAAGACTATAAAATATTTCAAATACAGTTATTCATCCCATCCATAGTTTATTCATTCATAAAAAAAAAAAAAAACGATCATTCCTAGAGCTCATGGAGCTAAAATTTAGTAGATGCTTTAGAAATTTATGTATCATTACTGGGTGGTTCTTGAATAAATAGTCTGACTATACTTGTATTGGCCTCAAAGTCGCCTGCATCGTGGCCCTGCTGTAATGTCAAGACAGGAACGTGTGCTTGGGCTTCATTACCAATTGACCCCTGTCAAAGTTGCACTTGGAATTGCTCTAGAGCCTCATTGTTCAATAAAACAGCCACTTGTCCCAGGTGAACACTTGAAATGTGAATCATCTGACTTGAGACAAGCTGGAAGTGTAAAACACATACTGAATTTCAGAGATAGTAAGGAAAAAATGAACACAAAGGATCTTAAGCATAATTTTATATTGATTACATGGTGAAAAGAGAATTACTTTGCATAGATTGGATTAAAATAAATAATCTTAAAATAATGGCTCCGACTTAGCTTTACTTTTTAAATGTAGCTTAAGATTACATATGTGGCTCGCACGCAGCATGTTTACATTGGCCAACACTTCTCTGAGCTTTTCCAGGTCCCTCAGGGCTGTTAAGATGGGGCTCTGACCTTCAGGCAAATATAAAGCAACAGGGAGGAATTTGAGCCTCACTGCCTCAACTTTCTCCTCTTTTCATTTTCATTTAAGGATTAGTTGTACCTTAAGTGATCAGTGAACAGAATTCATGAAAAAGCAGCAGCTATTAATCCAAAACCCTTGATTCTGCTGGCCTCAGAGTTTTCACTTACTGAAAGATCAAGATAAATCATGCAGAATCCATCTCTTTGAATAAAAATATAAAATAATCATCCTATAAAATATATATTAGAGGTATAAAAATAATATGTACCCTCCATTTGGGATAGAATTATACTAAGTGAGATAAATACATGTGAAATTACCTGATAAACTGTAAGTGTAATAAACTATATTAGGGCCTCCCTGGTGGCGCAGCAGTTAAGTGCTGAGCTGAGGAGCTGTCGGCAGCGGGGACGCGAGTTTGACGCCCTGGCCGGGGAGAATCCCACATGGCGCGGCAGACCTCTCCTGCCTCGCCCACTGCTCCCCTCAGCAGTGTATTTCTGTCCATCTGCCTGTTCTGTTCCTTACTCTGTCTCTGGTGAACCCTCTCACTGCCCCACGCCTCTGTATGGATAAATAAATAAATTTATTTATGCATAAATAAATAAATCTTGTATGCATAAATAAATAAATCTTCAAAAAAATAAACTATATTATTATATGTGATAAATTATCATCACTTAAATAATAACCAAAATAAGTACTTCCGTAAGCAATAAAGAAAAATTTTAAGATATAGGAGATTAAAAGGCCATAATTCCATGGAAATTACAAAAACAAGAAAAATTCAAATAAGATTATAAAAACACTAATGTTTAAACAGTTAGGTTAACAAAGGAATAGGTGAGTTAAGTATGAGAATGGACACCTGCATAAGAGTAGGAACAACTTGGTTTTGGAACTCACATCTACATTAATTGCCAGAAGCCAAGAGATCACTGTGACATTACTTGCCTTCCTATTACATAGTTTTATAGGCTCTTTAAAATACTACTGGTTAAAAACTCTCCCTATTTACTTTGTGGTCAATTATTTGAGTATTTCTGCAGTAGCAAAAGGTGGGCAGTCGGCCTCTCATTTCACACTGCCTAAGTTGAAGCTTGTTGAAACAGAGGGTACTTTGTACAGTTTCTGGCTTAGCAATACCAGGCACCACACCACTTAGCCTATAATTGCAAACTCGTGAAACACAGAGACATAATTATTTTTCTGAGTTTTCAAGCTGGTCCCAACATTCCTGGTCTCCGTCAGCCCCTAAAATCAAGGCAGATCCAATGACCTCATAAGCCCTATTTAGGCTGTGCTGATTTAGTCTGGGAAGCTTGTTCTAGTGTGCAAAAGCAAACTGATTTATGCTTCCTTGACTATACAAAAGATTCAAAATATTCCAAATCAGAGCAAAACTAAATCACTAAATACATTTTCTAAAATATATGACAAAGAGGTTGACTTCATGGGGAAATATATTGGAATGGAAGAAATCCAAAAGAAGCTTCCGTAAGTGTGAACAGGTAAATAATATTAGATAATATCTTTTTCAAATAAGACATGTTAGACACAGCACAGGATTGTTACTTCCAGAGAACCTGTACCATCACTTCCCTTGGAAATGGCCAGTCAGGAGTGTGTAGTTAAGTCTGGATTAACCACATTTATGGAATGAAACACATGGAGCATTACTTGTCAAAGTGGGAAAACCCCAG
Organism: Scalopus aquaticus; assembly: GCA_004024925.1. Taxonomy (NCBI): domain Eukaryota; kingdom Metazoa; phylum Chordata; class Mammalia; order Eulipotyphla; family Talpidae; genus Scalopus; species Scalopus aquaticus. Next base: position 6,800 of record PVIJ01010278.1, on the reverse strand, counting down.
AAGATATTTAAGATATAGTGAGCAACCCATGTGAACAAAATGAAGTTTTCAAGTGGTGGCAGAGAGGACTCAGCAGGAAGCAGATGGTGCAGCCCAGTGGATTCTCAGAGAAGAGTTTAGGGGAGGCATTCTGTAAAGCGATGTGAGAAGAGTAAAGTGAATCCAAGGGGAGATGTTAAAGCATGCTGAGGTGAACAACAGCAATAAGGTTTTAACCACCTTTAAATCTGAGGTGGGAAGTAGAAGACTTGTGAGAGTGAGAGCTAGATCTAGAACTATATAGAAGAGAACTTTCTAGTAGTTCTAGAACTATCGAGTAGAACTAGAACTATACAGAAGAGAGAGTTAGAAGTAGTCTTGAGAGAGTTAAGAGTTGTGGGAGAAGACAACCTCAACAGGATCAAGTTCTGAAGACTCAAGCGTGAACAAGGAGGCAGGGGAGAAGTCAGCAGCCGAGACATAGCCCTTTCCACTCTCTGATCAGTTCCTCGTTTGGCCAAAGCCAACCAGAAGCCCAATGACAAAGAAATACTTTTTCCATAAAGGTCAACAGAATGGAGGGGATGGGAGATGGGAGCTGGACACACAAATAGAACTTTTCCCAAAGAGCTGATAAGTTAGATCCAGATGAGATTAGATTTTGAAGAATTAGCTTTCCTGTGGTGGGTGGGAATGGAAACATTGGTTTTTCTGCATTTAAAAACATATTTTTATAAAAGTGACAGTCATACGCAACACTGTATAAGTTCCACGTGTGCAGTTTCTCACCTCAGCTACTGTATGCATCACACCACACCCACCACCCAATGTCCAGTCATATACACCCCCAACAAAATGGGCCCCCTCTACCTGTGTCCCCCTTCCCATCTTCCCCACAGGTGACTACCATTCTGTTGTCAAGAATCTAAGTGTTTATTTTTGACTTTGTTTGTTCCTTTGCTTTTTTCTTTATATTTCACAAAGGAGTGAAATCATACGGTAAATGTCTTCCTCTTTCTGACTTATTTCACTTAGCATAATCCCCTCAAGTTCCATCCATGTTGTCACAAATGTCAAGATTTTGTCTTTTTATGGATGTGTAGTATTCCACTGTGTGTGTGTGTGTGTGTGTGTGTTTATGGGGCTGTTTTCTGTATACTCACTTGTTTTGCTACAAGTTTGCTCTTAATCTGCTTTCTATGGTCCACATGACGAGATAGCTCATACTGTACACAGTAAGCATTTTTTCTACAGGCCACCAACATGTAATAATCAAATCAGGGATTAAGAAGCAAGCACAAACAAGAAATATTAAGCAACTTCAAGTTACAATAAGAATTCTTAGATGTAAAAATAGTGCTGCTTCTAATCTTGTTTTTTTCTAATCTTGAGCTTTATGTTAATCCGATTTTTTATTAAATTTTTATAGAACTAATCCTGAGCTCTATATTCATTAGATGAGTAAACATGCTTTTGATTTGCTTTTTCTTAACTTAAACCAGATATTGGCTTGAACTATCCAAATCTCTTCATAGACATTAAACAGAAAAAGTCCTGGTCATTAACTGTAGTAGATTCTTTAATGTAATTTTCTTTCAATTTTACTGTTTTTTCCATAGTTTTTAATATAAAGATGTTGTAGCTAAAGAGTTTTAAACCTTTCATTATAATGCATATTAATAAATGTGTGACCCCCGGGGGGCTGGCTACTGAGACAGAGAGACCCAGTCTAAATTCTGTGCACTCCTGGTGGCTCAGCACACTGCATTGAGAACAGATTGTTTTCATAGAAGCCCTGTTTCTTCCTAGCCCTGTTGCCCATAATTATTGTAAAGCAGAACGATTTCCTGCATTTTTGCCCAAAATAGCAGGAAGCATCCAACTCTTTCAACCCACTTTGCTCCTGGCACCTCCTCTCCACAGGGGTTAGGGTTCACTGCCAGGAATTTCAAAAAAACTAACTCTGTTTTGGTTTCTTATCCTGAGCTGAGCTTGTGAGCAAAGAAATGAAGCAAGATCTGCAATATATCCAGGGATTTAGAGAAATGGCTTCAGGCCGGGTTACCAGCCCCAGGCCAGGGGCCAGACTGCAGCCCTTGCTCTTTTCCAGGTTCAATGTGGCAATCAGTTCCAGGTAAGATCTGGTGAACCTCTGACAAATCAGAAGCAATTGGGGAACTCTACAGAGTGTCTTATGAAGAACTAAGAGCAAAGACCATGTCCACTTCCCCTTCAGATTTAAATAAAAATTGCACTCAATCTTCCTATGTGCCTCTTCCGGGGGTCCATGCTATGCACCAGTGGATCCTCAGATCATAATAGCCCCAAGTCCAACTCTGAAAGCCCCTGAAGTCACATTAATTACCCCAACGATAATAATTAACATGAGCTGCTATTTGCTGTTGCTACCTTTTTTTTTTTTTTTTCAATTTACTTCTGGGTACAATACTAAATGTCTTATAGGTACTCATCTCATTTAATTCTCATCATCACCCCACTTGGGAGATGACTGTTAACTCCATTTTACAAATAGGAAAGCTGAGTTTTAAAAAGATCAAGCCATTAGACAAGTTTCATAAGGGACAGAGCCAGGGACAAGCTAGAAATTATGATCCAGTGCTCAGAGCCTGGAGGCTTGCCCCTCTGTGAGGCCTCTGAGGACCTCAGAACAGCATTGTGCAGGACACAAGGAGCACCCATGAGACCACCAAACACAGTGGGTGGCTCTGTCCAAAGAGGAGGCAGAAACAGTTAATGTTACCGAATCTTGCTCTGGCATGAAAGACTGACTCCCATCAAATGTCTAACCTTTGACCTTAGAGAATCTGTCCTGACTCCTCATCCCTGATTCTACCACATGAAAGAGACAAATGTCAAGAAACACTGTGGTTCTGTTTCTAACTTCTTTGTCTGAAAATTGGCCCCAAAGAATCAATTATCTGACTCTCTTGCCAGAGACTCTGTCCTGATCCTGGGCTCATAATGGTCCCCAAATAAAAGGCACTCCTAATTTAAAAGTCCCCAAATTCTACCATTGGAGATAAATTCTCAAAAGTCCCTTCATTGGGTCTAAGCTTAAAATCCTTTCATGAATAGCCCATACTCTTTATCCTAAATCTTGTAGTCTAGGTAACGTGGGAACAAAAGACCTGAGATGAAGTGACTGTCTTACTCTGAGCAATGTCACTTTTTCTCCCATTAAAACTGAATCCTATAGATGGATGTATGACGGATGGATGGATGGATGGATGGATGGATGACTGGATGGATGGTTGGATGGGTGATGGATAGATAGGTGGATGGGTGGATGGATGATGGATGGGTAGGTGGATGGATGGATGGATGGATGGATAGATGGATGGGTGGGTGATGGATAATGGATGGATGAATGGATGATGGATGGATGGATGGATGGATGGATGGATGGATGGATGGATGATGGGTGGGTGGATGGATGGATGGATGGATGGATGGGTGGGTGATGGATAGGTGGGTGAATGGATGATGGATGATGGATGGATGGATGGATGGATGGATGGAGGATGGGTGGATGGATGATCGGTGGATGGATGATGGGTGGATGGATGATGGATGGATGGGTGGATGGGTGGGTGATGATAGGTGGGTGAATGGATGATGGATGGATGGATGGATGGATGGATGGATGATGGGTGGATGGAGGATGGATGGATGATGGGTGGATGGAGGATGGATGGGTGGATAGATGATGGATGGATGGATGGATGGATGGACTACATGCATACATAATGCATACATATGTATGCAAAAACACTGGTATTGCACAAAAATTACTGCGTAAACACTTTCATGTCTTTTTCTCATTTGACTCAGAATTTTGTAATCATCAGAATGATCTTAGGGTCTCAGATGTGGGCAGTTGATACCAGCCAACAGATGGTTAAATCCAGTTGGGATATGCTGTCAATATCCCAGCACATCCCTAGGCTTTATGAGTAGCATAAAACTACATCAACTATTTCAAACAAACACTTTTTCCCCTATTTCTTCATCCATTCATCCTTATGAATATCTATTGAGTGCTTCATAGGCATCAAACTTGGTACTAGAGAACAGACTAGAAGCAAAGTATGACATGGTACCTACCCTCAAGAAGATCACAACCTGGTATAGGAAACTGGTAAATAAGTTAACAATAATACAGAGACTACCAGGGCCTTATGGAATCAGAGAAGAATAAAGACCTAACTCTTCCTTGGGAGTCATGGGTCAGTGAAGGAAGGTGTTTCGGAAACAGTAAGCCTGGTGAACCTGGAACAGGATGAGAAGCCAGTAACTGATTAAGTAGCTGAGATGAGATGCCAGGTGGGTCTGCTCAGCACAGTGAACCTGACCCACATTCCTAGTGGAGGTTGGGGAAGTTGTTGCAGTAAGAGCAAAGGTCAGATCTCCTCTATGCATTAGACTCCCTAAGGCTTTGATTTTTCCCTGATTCCCTCCCAAGTCAACCCTAAGGGACCATAACTGATTTCTGAGCACTACCTTGCCCAGCTAAAGATCCAATTTCAAAAATCCTACTCTGGATATGGTGCACAGTTTGTCCAATCTATGCCTGCCTTTTCTAGTCTAACCCTCTCATCTGTGCCTTAAACTGAATTCTCATTCATTCCCCACTTTCAATGTTGTGCGAACAGGCACTCTGGCACTTTTTTGAACAGTTACAAAGGAATAAGAACCAGGTCTAGAGGGAAAAATTTATAAAGGGTACTATTCGGTATTTGTTTAAAAGTGACTCTTGTAATCAACATTCTTATATGATTAGAGTTTCCTAAACTATATCCAGAAGACTGGCCGTATATGTCAGAGAGAGAAATGAACCAAGACAATGTGGGGAATAGAGTAGACACATGAATTAAAGTGCTACACAGTTACAGTCTGACATGGAGAAGAAAGAAAAGGAGGGGAGGGATTGTGAGGACCCCGTGGAGGATGGGGCAGGCTGTTCACAGGGTAAGTGCTATAAATGCCCCCAAATCCACCAGGAGAGAACCATCCTACTGCTGGAGTTGACCCAGCTCACACAAACATGGAACTAGATGTTTAATGACAGGACCCATATTGACCAGTTCAAATAGAAAAGTAATTCAACAAGGGGCCATGGAGATGGGTCACGAATGAATTGGTGGTGGGTTACCCAAGGGGAATACAAAATGTAAAAGATATAAATAACAATGAAAAAATAAAAGAAAAAATTTTAAAAAAAGTAATTCATAGAAGATTCTACAATTTTCCCCAGGATACCATGAGTGACTGAAAATTGTATACATGAAGTCAATAGAATGATTAACAAACTTAGTACAGAACACCATGTGTAACAGAAATCTGAATTTTGGATTCTCATGGAAAAGTACCAATGAACTCACTGACAGATGCTGAGTACACAGAACTCCTGAAACTCGAATTAAAAAAATCATGTAGACCATGTTTTGGTTCTTTGAATGCAAATGTAAAAGCATGCTTTTTCTGATTCTTTGAAATCAACATCATAATTTAAAAAAACAAACAAACATGTCTTAATATTTCAAGATTAAGATCTAACAAAATAGAGGTAACTCAGAAAATCTTTACTCTTGATTGTCAAAAATTCAGAATAAAAATCACACTGTAATAAGGGAGCCTTAAGAGTTCCATTAATTTATTGTTTTTGTTATTGTTGGGTCTCCAAATTATGACGCTAAGAAGTATTCTTTTTAGAAATATTGTCATCATTTTTTTCCATGTATAATAAAAATATCCAAAGATGTCAGTATAATAAAGACAGTGAAGTCTAATTAGCCCCTACATTTCTAGAGTAATTTATGGTTTACAAAGACTGTTGTGCATCTTTTCTTACTTGGGGCCTCAACCACTGAGAGAGGCAGACAGTGCAATCTGTTTTGTCTCCATCACCTAGGGGTGAAACCCAATCCTAGCAATCAGGTAAAAATTCAGTAAAAAAAAAAAAAAAAAAAGAAATAAAGAAAGAAAAAGAAAAACCTCATGAGAAGAGACTAGATAATGCAAAGAAGAAGAGAAATCAGAAATGGATGCAAAGTTGTTGAATGGGCCACCATCAGTACCAAGTATGACTGGGAGTTTTTCTGGACCACCAAATCACTTCTGAGTATGTTCTCTGATTAACATTGTTGATATGGAATGTCAAAAGGTATCCAGTTTTATGGTTGCTGATATTATAATTAAATGTTAAGGAGAATGCAGTTTACTTGAACTGACTTTTTATAATGTTAAGGCCTTTCCATTAGAATGATCTTTTTATCGTTCGGCTAAGTGGTGGGAATATATAGCATGTGCCTAAATGACAAGGCACAGTACCTCAAATGTCTCAAAATATCTCAAAAATGTATCAGTTCAGTCCTGCTCTCCCCACTCCCATGTAAACTATAGGCAATTTAGTTTCTTCATGAAACAATAGCTATTACTTACATGGCTTCAAAGAGAATGCACTTGAAGTTCATGTTTATTCATTGTATAGTATTTATTGTAATCATATCAATAAGGCACTGTCTCTATATACCAGCTGCAAAAGACATGGAAATAGTTCTTCTCTCTCTCTCTCCTGCCCTCCCACCCGCCTCTCATGTGTGCTCTTTCTATCTCTCTTGCTCTCCCTCCTCTCTCTCTCCTGTTTCTCTTCTCTCTCTCTCTCCTGTTTCTTCTCTCTCTCTCCTTCTCTCTCTCTCTCTCTCTCTCTCTCTCTCTCTCTCTCTCTCCTGTCTCTCCTGTCTCTCCTCTCTGTCTCTCCTCTCTGTCTCTCCTCTCTGTTTCTCCTCTGTCTCTACACA
>PVIJ01010277.1:0-61231 GCA_004024925.1 Scalopus aquaticus | reverse complement strand
CTCAGCGTGCCCAGGGCTCGGCCTCACTCCTGCCCGCCCCGCCTCTGCCCGCGCCCCCCCCCAGCCAACCTCCGCTGTGCTCCCGCTTGGGCGTGGCTGCAGTGCCCACGGCTCGGTGTCTGCAGCAGCAGCTTTTCCGGGTGTTCTGCTGCACGAGCCTCTCTGCTGGGCCCCGGCCACCGTCTGCACAGAACGCTGCTGCTGGTGGGCGTGCCCTGGGCGGGCTCCGTCCACAGCCCTCCCCTGCCAGCAGCTGCGAAGTGGGGGTATGCGGGGAGTCTGGGCCCACCCCAGCCGCCCTGGGTTCCCCCAGTGCCTCTTGGGTTTTCGTTAAAGCCCCAGGCTGGGGAGGCGGGGTGGAGCGGGGCTGACCGAGAGGCCTGGCGTCGTCAGCCTGCTGCTGGTGGCCCGTCCTCGGCAGCCATGTGTGTTCCCAGAGCGAAGGCCCCGCTGGCCGCTGGGTCCGCAGTAGTGATGGAACCGTCCTGTGCTCCGCTCGTAGTTTAAGGGGGCAGAGAATAAATAAGTAAAAAGGGAAGCAGTTTATAAACGTCAGAATGCCATGAACATGGCAACAGCAATGCAGGGACCTGGACGATGTGAGTGGCAGCCCTGGAGGGCTTCCCAGAGGAGGTGACCCTTCAGCCTTAACCTGTGAAGGCCTGAGCAGGGGGCAAGCCCAGAGGTAGCCTGGCCCCTGGTAAGTCTGACCCTTGGTCCCGAGAGGTCAGGTGCTGCCGTGGGGACAGCTGGGTGGAAGGGGGATGGGTCAGCCGGCCATGGACAGTGGGCCGGCTCGGAGGCCGCACGGGGCCTGCTTCTCCCTGGGGCAGCTGTGCCGAGGAGGGGAAGCTGGAAGCAGCAGCAGGGAGCAGTGGACGGGCCCGCTGGCAGCCAGGCCTGGACTCACGTGGTCGGCGTGGCCCATCATGGACAGCTACGGCCACGTCCCCTGTGGCATCAGGGTCCGGCCTGACCCAAGGGACGGCTGGCGGGTGGCAGCGCCGCCCGGGGCTTGCGGGCCGTGTCGCCCAAGAGCCCGCTCCTGCCGCCCCCGCCGCCCCCTCCTGCGGGGCACTTGGTCCTCTCGACTCCGGCGACCTGCGGCCCTGGCTCACTGTTGCGCTTTGGGGGTTGACCCTTGAAGACCCGCTTGCTCGTTTTGTGGCTGTAGAAGGTCCCTCCTAGACAGAGGGGTCCTCTGTCCCTCCGCGGAGCCCTCGGGACCAGGGGCCTGATGCCCTTGCGTGTGTGCGCTGGACGCTGGGAGCAAAGTGTGAGAACACATAAAATTCTGCCGTTTCCCACAGTCCCAGCCGGGGAGGGCCGTGCAGTCCCAGCATTTGTTTCATGGCTATTTTGTTTTTAATCCCAACACCTGGGTGTTCGTGGCGGGTGGGTGGACGCGCCGAGTCGGTGCCCTCGCGGCTCTCTGGCCCAGCTCGGCCACCGGCCCCGTTACCGGAACAGAGGCAGAGCTCTGCCATTAGCTTCCCAAGCACTGTCGGGCTGGGCATTTGTGCCAGGGCCGGGCAGGCCCCCATCCATAGGCAGTGTCCACTGTCCTGTAGCCCCCCTCCTGGTCACCTCCACTTCTGTGACTTTAAACTGGTAGCTCAAGGGCCCTGCTCGGTGCCTGCTGACCTGCGCCAACGTTCGAAGTCCTCGAGGGTTGGGAATGGGCATATCCCAGGGGGTGGCCAGCCCCGGCGCCTCCAGCCGCTGCCCGGCAGCACCAGCGCCCATCTGCTTGCCCATCTGGAAGGTTAAACGGCTTCCCGCCGGTGTTTCCATCTGCACAGCCTGGTGATGGAACAGGAGCGTGTCTTCATGTGCCTGTGACCATTTGGGGTTCCTTTTGTGTGAAATACTTGTTCTCATCTTTTGCCCACTTTCGGTGGGGTGGTTTATTTTTTTCCCACTGGTTTGTGTTCCTTGCATGTTCCGCTTACTAACCCTTTGTGGCCTTCTTAGTTCTTTTCACCACAAGCAGTTCTTAATTTAATGTAGATGAATCCATCAAAATTGCCCCACAGGGCACATGTTCCTCTTGTCTTATCCAAGAAATTCCTCTTTACTGAGAAGTCATGAAAATATTTTCCAATTTACTTTCTAGGAGTTTAGTGTTTATTTTTCATAGTGTTACCTGGGAAGAAAATGTCAGTGATGGTTAGACAAAGAGTTTGTGAGATAATCAAGGTGAATCAAACTGGAAGCTCTCCAGCAGATTTTACTCTGGGAGAGCTACTCCAAAAAATACACTTCTGCCTTTAGTTTACATAGGTAAGAACAGTGAATCATGGGCATTAAGAATGTAATTATTCTCGACAGGGGTTTCTGGTCCCAAATTGTCCTGATTTAAGTATGCGCTGATGCTAGAGGAAGGCCATGCAGAATTTAATTTCTTCCTTTCTAAGAAAGCCCTGCAGAGACGCAGAGGTGGGAGCGCATTGCCAAATCTGCATTACCCGGCTGGCTGGCTCCTTGGCTACCATGGGGGTGAGAAGACCAGCTTTCCCTGCAGGTGGCAGATTTTGCACAGCTCTTTCAGACTTCCAGTCTGTGCAGAAGGCCTTGCTCCCCTGCCTGCCAGAGCAGAAATGGGCGCTTTCTAAGACATACACAGTGTATTCACACCATGTAAGTCTTTAACCCAGGGCTTGTATGGTGTGAGGTAGGGATCCAAATTCATTTTTTTCCCTACGTGAATGACCTGTTCTTTCAGTGTCATCTGTGGAACAAGACACTTTTCTCTAAGAGCCGTAAACCTCACATCCCCGCATGTCTGTCTCTGGATCTTTGTCTCTGCACAGTCTGGGTTGGGTTACACCTGACAGTCTCCCCACCCCCACCCCACCCACCTTGTTCCTCATTGGGATTATTTTAGTAGTCGCGCTTCTTTACTCTTCAATATACATTTTCCAGTGAGTTTATCAAATTACATTAAAAAAAGGAAATCCCATGGAATTTTTACTAGGATTGCACTGACCCCTAACAGACAACTCAGGACAGTTGATGCCTGGACAGTATCTTCCTATTCAAAAGCATGATAAAGTTCTGCATTTACTTGGGTTTTTTAAGTCAGATTTTGTAATTCTCTGTAAGGAGTTTCTGTAACGTTTTTGGATTTATTTCTAGTGACTGTAATTTTTGTCACTCTGTGGCTTTTGTTTTTTTTCAAAATGACATTTACTGATTGTTGAAGGACTGTAGAAATACAGAGCTATGAGCCATAGTCGTTTTTTGTTTTTGTTTTTGTTTTTGTTTTCATCCAGTCTCCTTGCTGGATTCTCTTATTCATTCTCATCTGTTACTGTTGGTCGCGTCTTTGCTCTCCTCTCTCTGCTGGCTGGACACTCCGCCATTGAACACTGAGTAGAAGTGAGGGTCAGAGGCTTGTCTTGATCTTAAAAGAATCGCCTTCCAGATTCTGGTTTATCATGCTAAGCATTTCATTCTCTTCCTGGTGTGTGAGAGGTTTGGGTCTAATTGCAAATGGAGATTGGATTTTATCAAGGACTTTGGTACATCACTTGAGAAAACCATGTGGGCTTTCTCCTTTGCTGATCAATCACACTGATTGATTTTCCAGTGAAAGCGTCTTCTGTCCCCGGGCCAGCAATCTCGTTAATGCATCGCTGGACCGTTGGCTGCGCTCCCTGCAGGCTTCGCCATCTCGGCGCAGGGACGAGATCTGCCTGTAATTTTTCCTTCCTGGTGCTCCCCTCTTCTGATCTGAGCCTCAGCTTATGCCAGTCCGACAAAATTAACTCGCAAAAAAGTGTGTTCTCTCTCGTTTCCTGTGGAAGACGTTGCCTGGGCTAGGATTGTTTGTTCCCTCCACGACGGGCCCGCCTGCTCATCGGGCCATCTGGGGCTCGTGTTTCCTTCTGAAAAGATTTACCTTCTGGTGCCATTTTCTCCGTGGCCACAGGCCTGTTCGGAATTTTATTTCTTCTTGAGTCCTTGGGCCAACCCGGACCCCTTCTGAACACCTTCCCCAGGTATTGCCGCCCGCCTCTCCCAGCCTATACTCCAACCTCTTCCTCCGATTCCTTCACCCGCCCCACACCCCGCCCCATGGGGCTGCAGAGCCCACCCCCTCCCATGCCTTCACCTGGACCCATCACCACCGACCCCCTTGGGCCCCTCGGCCACAGCTGGACAGGCGGGGGCTCTGCTGGGCCCTCCCTGGACAGGTCCAGAGCGTGCGTCCCTGAGGGCCCTGGCAGGCACGCTGCCTCTGCCCCTGCCCCCCAGGCCCTCTCCCCTGCGCCTTCTCTCCTTCCGAGGCCCCAATCGCTGGGTCAGCACCCCAGGACGGGGTCGCCTGAACTCGCAACCCCCCAGGATCCAGCTTCACCAAGGTCACATTCTGAGGTCAGGGGACGTGAGTTGGGGGAGTGCCGTTTAACCCTGGGGAGGCCGGGGGACCGTCTCCTGCCCTGGGTGTGGTGTCCCCTCCCCCGGCAGAGGCGTCTCCGGGGCAGCGGCACCAGTGCCCACGCCGGGCGGGCCCCCCCAGGTGAGCTTTGCCCCGCCGGGCTCCCGAAGCCGCATCTCCGAGATAAAGGCTCATCTTTAAAGCCAGCCCCAGTCGCATTATAAATAAATTTATTAAATTACATGGTGCTGCAGACGGTGCTGTGTATTTTTAACAAACGAGCAGACTCAGCTGGCTGCCAGGGAGCACGGGAGAGTGGGCTGGCACCGGGCTGAGCCCTCAGCGGCCGCAGGGGCCAGGGAGGCCGCCGGCCGGTCCAGAACATGAGGAGGGCCCGGGGAAGCAGGCGCCGGCGGCCAGAGGGCAGTGGGCGGCGATCAGCCCTGCCCAGCAGCCCCAGCGCTGGCGGCCGCGTCCTGGCGTCCCCCAGAGGCAGCTCCCGGGCGAAGGCTTGTCTCGACATCCCAGTTCACAACTTCCCGTCTCGGGGTGGAAATGCGCGTCTGACGGCGCGTGAGGCGCGAGTGTGCAGCCGCCGGCGCCGGGCTGGAACTTCGCTGTGTCCCCGAAGGGGCCTGGTGCCGGCCGGCCGCGCCCTCCCCCAGCCCCAGGCCGCCACGTCCCGGAGTCGCCCCAGCCACACACTTGTGCCGTGGCCTACCTGCGTGGCCTTCCGGCCGGCGCCCCATGTGAGGCCTTGAGTGTGGGCGCCTCCTTCCTTCCTGGGGCTGAGCCCGAGTCCAGCCTGTGCACGGACAGATGGATGGACGGACGCCATGTCTCCTTCATCCACACGCCCGTCCGTGGACATTGGATGGGCCTCAGCCTCACTCGCCCACCCACTCACCCACCCGCCTGCTCCCCGCCCCCAGACACGTGGACGCGGGCACTCACCGCCTGACAGCTCGAGCGGGTGCGCCCCTGCTCCTCAATATTTGCCGGCTTTCCTCTTTGGAAAACCCAGGGGTTCCCCCAAGGGAAACTGAGGCAGCACGCCAACCACAGCAGATCAAACACAAGCCTGGACCGCCAGAAAGGCCTTGCGATTTTTCGGGGAGCAGGGCCTCCCAGCACCCCGTGTGCAAGCGGAGACTCAAGTCTCCGCCTTTTAAGTTTCCCGAGAGACGGCCGCCGAGGCCCGCCCTGGAGAGGAGCCTATTTCGGGGAGCTTTGGCGTGATCTTCCTGCCCTTTGAAAGCTGTTGAAACGTAGCGCTTCCTTTGAGAAGACAAAAATGGAGCTCCAGAGTTCCGCGTGTTTGAAGACGGCAAAGCAAAGGTTGCGTCCCCAGAAGCGTGAGGGCGGCTGAGCGGCAGGAGCCGGTGGCGGCCACGCAGAGGGGCTGCCCTGGCTCGCTCCGTCCACCCCCGAGTTCTGGATCCTCTCGCTCCGTTCTGAGGGACCTGTCCTCCTTAGGAAAGAGACGAGACTGCCCCGGCCAGAGCTGTCTGGGCGCGCACGTGCTCGGGGGGGCTGCAGGCGCTGTCAGGAGCCCCGGCCGGCGCTGGGCCCTCCCGCTCCAGCACAGAGGCCAGGAGGCCGCTGCCACCTCCCCGAGCCCCCGGAGAGCGGGCAGAAAGCCCGGGCCGGGCTCTGATTGGCCTGGCTTGCGTCACGTGACTGTTGCCAGGCCAATCGCTGTGACCTGGGCTGCTCTGACTGGCCAGGACTGGGCCTCCCGGGTGTCCCTGTGGCCAGCAAGGGTGTGTCCTCCCGCTGACCATTTCTGGGGGCCAGTGGGGAGACCCCAGAAAGAAATGGGCTGGGTGCGCAGCAGAAGGGAGCTGGGGCAGCCTCTGGACTGACGGGACAACCCCCCCGCCTCCCGGGGTCCAGCCTCCCTGCCCACATGGGACCCCTGGACGCCGCCTCCTCGGCCCGGCCTGCCCAGACCCGCCGCCCCCTCGGTGGCTCCGCCAGCCCAGGGGTCCAGGCCAGCACCACCTGGGGCACCCAGCAGGAGACCCGGAGGCCGTGGCCGCTGGTGAGACCCCGGTGCCCGCTGGGGCTGCTCCGGCAGACGCGGGTCTGGTTTTATCAATGGGCTCGAGAGGCGGCCCCCACTCTAGTCGGGGCCTCCCTGCCCCCGCCGGCGCTGACCTGAGCTTGGGCCTGGCCGCCTGTGCGGGCCTGAGGAGCGCTCTGCGGAAGGAGGCCAGCGCTTCCTCCTCACCCAGCCCAGCCGGCCGGGAGGACTGGCCGGGAGCACGTAGGGCTGACCGGCGCAGCGGGCCCCGTGCCCGCCGGTGCCTGGGCTCCTGCTGACCCCTGTGGCCCCACTGCCCTGCCTGTGGCCGCCCGGCACGTCCACTCTGTGCCGGGTTAGGAGGTCCCCGAGAGCCGGAGCCTCGTCAGGCAAGCGCCGCGGCCTAGAGACGCGCCCGCCCCGGTCCTGGGGCCCGCGGGCTCCTCTGTGGCTCCCAGAGGCCCGTCCCTGCCTACCCCGTGAGCCCCCGCTCCATGGGGGTCCGGATCGCCTCTTTATTTTTAAGATTTATTTATTTATGCAGACAAGCTGGGGTGCAGGCCAGAGGTGGGGGGGGGTGAAAGAACTCCCCAGAGACAGAGTGGGGAGCAGAACAGGCGGATCCACTGAAACCCACTGCTGAGGGGGCAGCGGGGAGGCAGGAGGGGTCTGCTGCGCCCTGTGGGAAGCTCCCTGGCCGGGGATCGAACTCGCGCTGCAGGGGCTGCGGACAGCATCATAGGCTGCGACTGGCCCCTGCGCCCCAGGGAGGCCCCAGACCGCCTCTTCTCCTGCAGACCCGGCACCCGGGACTCGGCCACGCCCCGGGCGAGGTCGCCTTCTCAGCCCCGGCCGGCAGCCATCACACGGGCCTCTGGTCAGCCCGGCCGCGGCAGCCCCTGGTGCTGGGCAGCTGAGGCGTCGCGCGGCGGCCGGCTGCCCTGGCGGTGGACGCAGCAGCAGCTCCGAGGGTCCGGGAGCACCCGCCGCCGGGGAGGGGCCCATTGGGCGAGCGAGGGGTAGAGACGGTGGCCGAGCTGCCGCCCCCTCTGTCCAGGTAGTTAGCGAGGGGCCTCGGAGGCCTGAGGTCTCCCCGCGCAGGTCGGCACCTAGAGGGGAGCCCGTCCTGGCTCCGCCTGCCCCTCCTGTGTGCGCCGCAGTGGCCGCCGGGTGCCGGCCAGGGGCGGGGGCAGGCGAGGCAGCCCTCGGGGACACCTGGAGGCCCTCGTGGCTGGCTGTGCCCACGGGGTCAGGGTGGGAAGGTGTGGGCACCTGGGCGCGCTGGGGAGGGGCCGCGGCCTGGGCAGCCGCAGGGTCGGCGCCCGCTCCCGCGAGACTGGGCTGCTCGGAGCGCGGGGACACGAGGCGTCGCGGCCAGCGGGCCTGGGGCCAACTCACGCGTGTGTCAGGCGGGCGTTTCCGGAAGGGGAAACCGTTACGTGTGCTCTCATTTGCTTTTGCAGGCGCGTGCAATGTCCACTAGGAAAATAAACTTAAAAATCGAAAATGGGGGCCTCCCCGGTGGCGCAGTGGTTAAGCGCTGTGGAGCTGCCGGCGGCGACGGAGGTTCGACGCCCGGCCGGGGAGCTGCCCACAGGGCGCAGCAGTCGCCCCGCTCTCCCCTCAGCAGTGTGTTTCCGTCCATCTGCCTGTTCTGCTCCCCACTCTGTCTCTGGTGAGCCCGCTCGCTGCCCCCCGCCTCTGGCCTGCACCCCGGCTTGCATGCATAAGTGAATAAATCTTTAAAAAAAAATTTGAAAATGTGATGCCGGCTTCTCCTGTGGCCACACCGGGACGCCCCTGGATTTCCCTGCAGGCGTTGTGCCCTAGACGCGGGGCAGCGGGGGACAGTGAGCCCCGGCCAGGGGGAGCAAGACTCCAGCCCCCCACCTCATGCGCTGCGAAGGGCCGGGCTCAGCACAGGGACAACGTCCAGCTGACGCTGGAAGGACGTTCGGCTTGAGGGGGGCAGAGCTGGGGTGACCTCGCCGCTCTGGCTTCTGGGCTGGGGCGACAGGGAGAGTGCGTCCCGGGTGTCCCCCGGGGCAGGTGAGGGAGGAGACTGGAGACAGAGCCACCCGGAGGCGTGAGGACCCCGCGCTGAAGCCCTCGCGGGAGGCGGGTGTCAGAGGGCCAGGCCCCCACGCTGCGGAGTCACCCCATGTGGCCGCGCCGGCGCCCCCCCGCACACGCTCCCTCCCTGCGACCTGGGGTCTCTTCTGGGCTCGCAGCAGCCCCAGGCTGAGCCCGGTGGCAGGAGTGGGCCCCCAGCTTCGTTCTTCTCTTGCAAACTGTGGGTACAGTTTGCGTCCCTGGTCTCAATTCAGCTCGTTTTCGTTTTCTGTAAAAAGCTGGGGCTCCGAGGGGGTGGCGCTGACTGCCTGGACCAGCTGGGGGCTTTGGTGCCGCGTCCCCTTGGGACAGCCCCGTGGAGCTGGGCGCCCGCTTCTCGGGGCTGTGTTTGGGAGTCTGAGCGCCCCGCCGTGCCAGCCTTGTGCCCCGTGTGCCCCTCACTCGCCCGTATTACTGGGGACGTGTCGGGGCGGCTCCCACCTCCCGCCAGGCCATACGTGGCCCCTGGGCCCCAGGGCGGGCAGTCAGCTCTGGCGACCAGGGACGTGGCGTTGGCCCATCTCTGGAGGGCAGTGCCAGTGTGCCAGCGCCGCCTCTGCTCCCAGGACGTCCTGCTGCGGCTGAGTGCTGCGTGGGCTCCCCAGGCCGGTTCTGGGGGACAGAGCGGTGCCCCGGGCACTGCTGGGTGGGAAGAGGAGGCGGCCCCTGCCGCTGCCACGCCAGAGCTGACCTGGAAAGCGGCCCGTTCAATTGCCAGGCAGGCCCGAGGCGCCAGTGCGCCCTCTGCTCGCGGCCAGGGTTGCGCCCCACGCCCTGCGGGCTGGAGCCGCAGTGGCGCCCCCGACCGCGTGGCCTGGCCGGGCCCGCCTGCCTCGGAGCTTGGCCCTGGCGACCTTCCAGAACATTCTCCTGACCCACCTGTGACGGGCGCCACTACTGCCCACCTGGGACAGGTGAGGGAACAGGTGTGGGGGCAGTCACCTGCCTCGGGTTGCCCCACGGCAGCAGCGGCGCCTGGGCAGTGCCAGCGGCCTCTGGGGCGGCTCCCGAGGGCCCAGGCCGCCCGGTCAGCCGCCCCTCGGCCAGCGCCAGCCCTGGCCCGTTTGCGCGAAGGCCGAGGCGGGCAGAGCCCCGCGGCCTCCGTCCTCCATCAGCGTGTCCCGCGTCTGCCCACACGGTGCAGGGGGGAGGCGCTGGGACGGCAGCGGGGACTCGGCCCCGGGCCCGCTCCCCGCCCTGGCCGCAGCTGGGCGGCCTCAGGAAGCCGCTGGCAGAGCCGCGCCAGAGCCCGGCGCGGGGGCCCTGCCTGTCTGTCGGGTGGGCAAGTGAGGCGGTGGGGCTTGCGGCCTCGGGAGCACTGCTGCACAGGCGGGGCGCCCACCCCCCGCGGCGCCTCCCCCCAACACCGCCGCAAGGGGCGCGTCTGCGTGCGCGGCCCTGGCAGCCCCGGCCTGGCCCCGGAGGGGAGCACCAGGCCCTGAGTTCAGAGGTGCCAGCCGCCCTGAGGCCCAGGCGCCCTCGCCCCAGCTGTCCGTTCCCCTTCACACTTCCGCTTCCAGCCCACAATGGGGGACCCAGTACGCTGCGGGGACCCCAGAAAGCCTGAGGCCGGGGCTGGCACCCTCCTGACCGCCCGCTGCGGCCCCTGCCCCGTGCGTCCGCTGCAGAGTCGCGCAGATCCGGGCCGCGAGGAGTCGGCTTTCCGGGGGTCCTTCCTGGGCCGTGCCCGGGGCCGTCGGCTTCAGCCCGGCCTGGGCAGGGAGGGCGGTGCGGCACTGGCCGAGCCCGTTTCTGCCCAGCAGGGTCCCGGCCGCACAGTGGGCGAGCCCAGGGCTGGCCGGCGGGTGTCGGCGGGGTGGCAGGCTGAGGCCCGAGTCCTCCGGGGCCTGCTCGGAGCCCAGGGTCTGCAGGGCGCCTCTGGTGCTGCCGGCGGGGCCGGGTCAGGGAGGTCTTCCCGGGGAGGCTGCCAGGGCCACAGCCACGCCGCGGGGTGCAGGCCAGAGGTGCAGGGGTGAGAGGATCCACCAGAGACAGTGGGGAGCAGAACAGGCAGATCGACTGAAGTGCACTGCTGAGGGGGCAGCCGGGAGACAGGAGAGGTCTGCTGCGCCCTGTGGGAAGCTCCCCGGCCGGGGATCGAACTTGCGCTGCAGGGGCTGCGACAGCTTTGTAGTGCTGAGACTGCCCCCCTGCTTTCATCTCTGCTGGCAGGCCCCCCACCTCCAGGAAGGCCCCCCACCCGCTTCTGTGTCTCCCAGCTCCGGCTGGCCTGGGACTGGCTCAGGGCAGCCCCCTGCCCGAGGGAGCCCTCGGCCGGCCGGGCTGGACCCGCACGCGGGGCCCGGGCGGCCGGCCCCAGCAGGCCCGGCTTCCGCCTCTCAGAGGACGGAGGAACAGCCGGCTCCGCACCCCCCAGGGCCACAGGCGGGGCGCCGGGAGCGCCAGGCTGTCCTGGAACCCGCGCGTCTGCCCCGCTCTGTCGGCGGGACGGGCCAGTCTCCGTTCCGGAATCTCGCGCTGCTGCCCCGCGGAGGGCTCTGGCAGGACGGGCGAGTGGCCACTAGGGGGCGCCTGGCGGCGTCTCCCGCCCCGGGCCTCGGGGGCCAGCGCGCAGCTCCTGCCTCTTCTTGGGGGGGGGGAAGCGCCTCTGCCCCCGCGGCCCCCTGGCGCTAGAAGCCAGTCAAACGGGGGTGCCTGGCCCCCCAGCCGCCCTGAGAGGAACCCACAGGCCCGAGCTGCCGGCACCTACGGGAGAAAGCGGGTCGGAGCCGGCCCTGGGCAGGGGCGCTTGTGTCCGGCAGCCAGGCCTCGGCGCGGGGCCGGCGGGCGGCTGGGCGGTGCCCGCCCGGGCCGGCAGCAGCGCGCCCGGCCCCCGCCTGCAGCGCCAGCCCACACACTGACGCACCTCCGGTTTTATTTTAGACCCAGCCTCATGCTCAGCGAGTCCAACACACTTGAACTTTAGCAGAAGGAGACGCGTGACGAGCCAGCCGCACCCCGACGCTCACTGCCGCCGGCCCCCCGGCTTCCGGCCACGCGGCCGCCAGGGCAGCGGGGCGTCCCGCGCAGCGGGGGCACCGAAGCGTTGGGCTCAGCCACGCCTGGGCCGCCCTGTCCGCGGGCCCAGCCGGCACCGCCCGAGTGCGCGCCCCAGAGGCAGGCCTGGCCCCCGGCCGGCACCAGCGCGCCGCTCACTGCGGGCGGGCGGGCGCGCGCGGGCACTGGCCGGCGGACACCCAGGCGGAGGCGCGGGCAGTGCCGGGGAGGGCGCCGGCCGAGGAAGGGCGGAGGCTCCGGGGGCAGCGGACAGCGCTGGGGGAGTCGGGGCTCTGGCGGGTGTGAGCCCCGAAGCCGGGCCGCCACGGCAGGCCCGGAGGCCGGGGCCAGACGCCCCCTCGCCGCAGGCCTGGCTGCGGGGCGCCGCGCACCTGGGGAGGCAGGCGGGGCTGGGGCTCGCTGGCTGACCACGCCGCCGCTCTGGGGTCACGGTCTCAGCCTTGTCTGTGGGCGCGACATTTTCCCACAAAATTGCAGGAATGAACCTAACACGTTATTTTTTGAGGAATTTTAATTTACAAAAACAGCGGCAAGTGCAGCTCGTGTTCCTGACCCCCCCCCACCCCCACGCCGCCCCCGGGCCAAGTGTGGCTCCGAGAACCAAGCTGGCGCGTGCGGCCCGACGCCTCGCCCGGGCTCGCCCTGCAGGCCCACTCCGGGCTTAGGCAAAGGCTCCGCCGCAAGCGCCCCGCAACGGCCATTCTGGGGGGACCCCGGAGGTCCCAGTGCCCTCGGCCCTGCCCCGCCCCCGCGTGCGGCCTCTCAGAGGGGCTTCTCTGGCGCTGGGGGTGGGGCTCGCCTCGGAGTCCCCCGTCTTTCCGCGCCTCCCCGGGCGTCCCTCCGGCGCCTCCGCGCTCCAGGGAGCAGCAGCAGTGGCGGCCGGCGCGCGCCTGGCGGGCCCAGCGAGGTGGGGGGCGCTGCGGCCGCGCCTCCTCCCCGGGGCCGGGCGGGCGTCTGCTTGGGCTTGAGCCCGCGCCCGTCGTCGGAGCTGCGGGGCCCGCGCCTCTCCCTGGCCGCCGCCAAGGGCTCCCCGGCCTGGGCTCGGCGCGCCCGTGACCGGCCTCTCACCGTCCTCTCGTGTCTGCAGAGCCGAACACGAGCCAAAGCCTCGGAGCTTTCGAGGGGGGTCCTCCCCGAGCGAAGCCCCACGTGGGTGGCGCCTCGGGCGCTGCAGCCGAGAGGTCACCTCAAGCTCGCGGTCACCGCGCCCTCGTCCGTCCTGTTCCGGGGTGCCACGGCTTTGGGCCTCAGTCAGGGCCGGCCTCTCCCTGGCGGCGGCCCCGCCTCTGCGCTCGCTGTTCCGCCCGGTGTCTCTGTCTCTCTCGCTGGCCCCACGCTGTCTTGGTTCGGGCTAGCTGCGGCTTCGCCCTTCCTACAAAGCGAAGGGCCCGTCGGTCGGCATTCACCAGTAACTGGCGGGGGAGACACCCTTTTTTAGGGGTCACTCTTAAAGATGAGCTGGAAGTGGGGAACACCAGACCTCGATGAAAGATTTCATTCGAAAGCCAGACCCAGAGCAAATACACCGTGGAAGAAAAAGGAGGGAACAGATTATGTGCAGGGAGAGTAAGATCATGAAAACATCATTACTGTGCTCGGCGAGGTAAAGAAGCTGTCACATCCTTGAAGAACAAAAGGCTGTTTTTTTAAGTGACATTCAGAGAACAAAATAAGAGCGCTTGACTTTAAAAGTATTATATATACGAAAATTTTTATAGACGAGTTGGAAAATAAAATAGTGAAGCGCCCCAGACATCTGATAAGATGCCAAACCAGAAGGTCCGCCGCAGGCCAAGCAAGGAAAGGGGAAAAGGAGGAAACGTTCGAGAAAGGGCTGAGATGACTTCCCGGCAGGGGAAGGCGCCACAGTGCTGAGCGCCGCGGTCACAGCAGGGGCCCGGGTGTGGGGAACCCCTGGGCAAAGGGGCGTCTTACAAGGCCCCCCCGGGGGCGGGGCAGCCAGGAGGAGGCAGATTCCAAAGAAAGGCCCAACGATGGGCTGTCGCCTGTGAAACCGACCTGCAAACTAAAATAAATGCTGCGCGGCCTCCAACTGGGGAAGAAAAGGGAGTTCAAACAGAATGTAGGGCCCAGCGGCCCACGGGCACGGACGGGCACGCGTGCCCGGCGCGTTCAGTCCCCACCGACCCCAACCGCGGCGCTCCTCGGCCCCGAGCCTGACCGTGCCTTGCGGCAGCGCCCGGGCCCCTGAGCTGGGGGCATCGCGTCTTGCGCCTTCCGCCCGCCGGGCCCGCTTTGCTGGGCGCTGCAGTTCGGCCGGTGGCGTCCGTGGCCCGCCGGTCCCCTCTGGCGCCGCCGTGACATGTCTCTGCTGCTGGCGAGCGGCGCCTGGGCCTGTGCCTTTGATACGGGCGCGTGAGAATCCTCAGAGCGCAGGAGCCCACCTGCAAAGCGCAGTCAGGATTTCCCTAAGCCCAGAGCTGTGGTCGCCGGCACGCTCTAAGCCTAGACTGTTTCCTTGCTCACCCCCCAGACAAGTCTCATGCCCATCAAAGGCCCCTCCCCGTTCCCTCGACCCCTCCTGGCTCTCTGAAGACGCTGCGGTGACCTCTGGCGCACACGTGTGTGTGTGACCTGCCGAGTCCCGTCTACCCCAGAGTGACTGGGCTGTGTCCCAAGTCTGTGGTTAACATTTTGAGGAACTGCCAAACTGGCTTTCAAAATGGCTGAACTCTTTTTGCCGATGCCCATGGAGCTGTGCCACCCATGGGGTAGCTCTTTCATTTATTTACCTTCATCCTCGCTGTGCCCAGACAGCACAGACCTTCCTTTTAGATACATTGTTATGATGCCTGCTTTTAACTGGTGTTTTAGCACGTTAGTGTGTAATATAATTAATGACTCCACTCAGTATCAGTCTACTAGTTTGTCTTGTTTATCTCTTGTTGTCCTTTTTTCCTGTTTCTGCTTTATTTTGAATTGACTCTTTTTAGAAATTCATTTAATTTACCTCTTAGCTGTACTTCTTTACAGTCTTTGTTAATTAGTGGTGTCTCCAGGATCACAGTATATATATACACCCTTAACTTTTCTCAGTCCACTCTTCACATGAAATATATAAAATCTGCAATCATATAGGCATGTTCATCTCACTCCTGCCAATCTTTATGCTGTAATTGTCATGTTATATCCACTTATGAACCCCCAAAAACAATGTTACATTTCTATAGTCGTATCTTTTTGTTGTTAAGAGGGGAATAATCTTTTATATTTTACCCATGTTTTTACCATTTCTGACACCCTTTAAGTCTTTTGAAGCTCTATTATCTCTCCCTCTGGCTGGAAGAATTTCCTTTAGCTTTTCTCATAGTACAGGTCTGCTGGCAGCAAACCCCTGCTTTTCATTCATCTGTATGTGTCTTTAATTCTCCTTCATTCTTTTGTTTTTAAAGATTTATTTATGCATACAAGCTGGGGTGCAGGCCAGAGGCATGGGGCGGCGAGAGGGTTCACCAGAGACAGAGTAGGGAGCAGAACAGGCAGATCGATTGAAATACACAGCTGAGGGGAGCAGTGGGTGAGGCAGGAGAGGTGCCATGTGGGAATCTCCCCAGCTGGGCATCAAACTCGCACCGCAGCTGCCAACAGCTCTGGGGCGTTGCGCTTAACCCGTTGTGCCACCAGGGAGGCCCTTTCTCCTTCACTATTTTTTTTTAAAGATTTATTTATTTATGCATACAAGCTGGGGTATAGGCCAGAGACATGGGGCGGCAAGAGCGTTCACCAGAGACAGAGTGGGGAGCAGAACAGGCAGATGTACGGAAATACTCTGCTGAGGGGAGCCGCGGGCGAGGCAGGAGAGGTCTGCCGCGCCATGTGGGAATCTCCCCGGCCGGGTGTCAAACTTGCGTCACTGCTGCCAACAGCTCCACAGCGCAGCGCTTAACCTCTGCACCACCAGGGAGGCCCACCCTTCATTCTTTAAAGATATTTTCACTGTAGGTAAAAGTCTAGTTTGAATTATTTTACTTTACAGTTTAAGAATTTGTTGCTGGTTTTCTGGTCTCTATAGTTTCTAGAAGTCTGAAATCCTTTAGGTCATTATTTCATAAGTAACGGATCATTCTTCTCTGTCTTAAGATTGCCTCTTTATCACTGGCATTCTGCAGACTGACTAATGTACCTGTGATTTTTCTATTTATCCTATTGAGATTCATGAGCTTCTTGAATCTGTAAATTTATGCCCTTCAGCCATCACATTTCTCTTTTATCTCCCGGGACTGTAATTTTCCTTATCTTAGACCTTTCAACCTTGTCCTCTATTCTTTACGACTCTGTTTGATTTCCTAAAACTTTTCTCTTTTCTTCATGTTGAATCGGTTCTACTGATATAGCCTCAGGTTCACTGATTTCTTTGTTCTATCATATTCTCTCTGCTATTAAGACCACCAAGTGCATTTTTCAATATGAGGTTTCATTTTTTAGTTCTGATATTTCCATTTACTTTCTTTGTTAAGGTTTCCTCTTTTATTCATTACGTGTGTGTTGTAATGACAGTTGCTTTAAAGCCCTTGTCTGATCATGCTAATAACTTGGATACCTCTGAGTTCATCAAGTAGGCTTGTATTATATACTGAGTATTATGTTGTGGCAATGCTAGATTCTGTTACATTCCTTTGATAAGTGTTGAGTATTTTGTTTTAGCTGACAATTGGTTAGATTCAAGTTGCAGGCTCTGTCTAGCCTGCAGTGGCAGCAGTTCAAATTTCAGTTCAGGTGTTTTAGCCTTGTCTGCAAGCTTTTTTGAGTTGGTCATTTGCATGTACAGTTCAGAAGTCACTAGAGATGGGGGGAAAATTCCCACCCATCTGTCATCCCAAATGTAGAAAAATATCACACTTAGGTACATTATCGCCAATCTGCAGAATGCTACCCTGCACATGGAACCATCCTTCTCTGGCCCTCATTTCTGGGGCCCTCCCCTCACTCTTGCATCTCTGGCCACCCTGGGCTCCATTCTCTGATTTCTCCAACCAGAAAAGCTACCATTTTCTATCAGAACTCCAGGTGACACTGTATCCTTGGCCCAAAGCTTCTAATGTTGCAATTCCTATCCAAAGTCTGCCTACCTTTGTTCACTCTCCAGAGTTTCTCAGGAACCACTTTCGCTTATTTGGGCTGAGGGGTATATTTTGCCCAGACTTTGTAGTTGTTACCTGCATATTAGTTAACCTTAGGAGTTAACTTTACCTTTCTCCAACCTCCTATTTCATACCTAACCACACTACCAATTAAGTGTGCAGACAAAGCCATATTCAAATGGGCAATTCTCAAAAAAGAATCACCTCCCAAACTTTTGATTGGGAAACTACTAGAGCATATCCCCTACCAAAAAGGAGGTTTCAAACCAAGTAATATACATACAACACAAGATAGAATCCTGGGGAAGACGATAACGGGCCCACAGACCTGGAGAACACTGAGTCCACACTGTCGAAAGGAGAGCAGCAGTCTTCAGGGGCGATTTCTTCAAGATGATTTTGAAGAGATTTACATAATTAGGAAGTGTTTGGATTTGAATTACTGTTAAGTACATAGAAAATTAAACCAATAAACAACAGAAAATTATTTCACTCCAGGGAAAACATTATGTACAGGGGAAGACAAAGTAATCACAGTATGCTGTATGGTGTGGCTATGAATAGATACTACACAGTCATGATGTCAATCTTGAATGCTGATCCAGTTAAAATTGTGATCTAGCTATATCCAGAGCCTGGACGTGCTGGGGAAGTGGGGGTCGGGCAGATGAAAGAAAGGAGCCAAACGAGTGATTCTCAATGGAGGGTGATTTTGACCTTCTGGGGGATGTTAGGAAATGTCTGGAAGGAGTCTCGGTTGTCACATTCAGGGGAAAGGATATTGCTGGCATCTGCTAGGAAGGACCCAGGGGTGCTGGAGAACATCCTCCAGTGCACACCCACAGCAAAACTCAGCCAGTCCAAAATCACAGTCGTGCTGCTGGTGAAAATACTGAGCTAATCATTATTTTCCATAGCGGTGTGTCAGCAGGTAATACCTACAGTCTAAGCAGCCAAATATAAGCATGTTGGGGTACCGTGACAGACAGAAAATCAGCTGGCGGCTTTGAGAGTGAGAAGTGGGGCCTGTGGGCTTTGTAACAAGCCTTGTAGAATGTGTGTCTTTAAGCTACATGCACATGCAAGTTTGACATTTTGAGTGACTATTACATGAAAGGAGAAAATTACTTAAGAGTATAGGACGAGAAAACCTGTATTCCTGTCCTTGACAGACTGCTTCTGAACTGTGGCTGGGGCAACACATGGTTTTCTTCCTCCAAAAATTGTCCTCCCCGCCCCCCAAAAAACCGCTGCACGTCCGTTACTGGGGCCGCACGTGGCATGGAGACTCATGTCTCTTCCGTGCCGTTGGCGAGATCTGTTTCTCTCCACTCCAGGCTGTACTGGCTTAACCTTCTGTGACCGTGACAGGAGACGGAGGCGCACACCCCTCCCCCTGGTGGCAGCGTGCCAGAACTGCAGGTCTGGCAGTTTTGAGGGACACCAGCACCCCATGAAGCTCAGATGCCAACCTGAGCATCTGAGGGAGCAGCAGGCACTTCACCTACTCACCTCTGAGGTTCCTGTCACCACACAGGCAATTTGAGCATCTGTTCTGAGGACAGTAGTTGGCTCCAAAGTCCCAGGGCAGGTTAAACTGAGTTTCAAGTGTTTCAAGGTCAGGAAACTCTGAGCCGCACGCGCTGAAGGCAGAAGGGGGACAGCAGGGGCCTGGCGCTGGGGCAGCGCTGTTGGGCTTTTCTGCTCTGCGAGGGGCTCTAAATCATGGGGCCCGGAGGAGCCCGTGTGCCTGCCCCTTCCCCGCTCCCGGCCGAGCGCAGCACACCCTCCGGGCAGAGGGGCGGAGAGTGTGGGGCAGGCCAGCTCCTGACCCTAGGGGAGCACGGGGAGACACTGCTCCCCGCCGGCCTGGGGTCGCTCCCAGGGGCTAGCAGCTTTGGGGTGGAGACCCCAGCAAGAGGGGCCCCCGCCAAGCCAGGCATAGGACGCAGGCCAGGCCTTGCGGGGCCAGAGGTCGGGCCACCCGCCCGTGAGTGTCGCCTGAGCCTCTGTGTCTGCTCCAGGCGCCCGCCCCCGGCGGGGAGAGCAGAGGCCGCGGGGTGACGGGCTCCGGGCAGGCCACATCCACCCTGAAGAGCGTGGCTAGTGCTGGCCCACGAGCCCAAGCACCGTCCCCTGGGATCGGCCGTCTGGACTGAGGGGACGACGGCGCCGGCGGGGCCGGCTGGTGGACGGCCTAGAGGCCCCTCGGCCGCTGCAGGCCCCGAGAGCGGCCCAGCGCTGCTCCCGGACGGCGGCCACCGCGCCTACACGCGCCCCGGCCCGGGGCGGGCACTGCTGCCTCGCCCGGCCGCCCCTGACCCCCCGCCCCCGCAGGTCAACAGCGAGAACGTGGTGAAGGTCGGACACCGGCAGGTGGTGAACATGATCCGCCAGGGCGGGAGCCGCCTGGTCCTGAAGGTGGTCACCGTGAGCCGGAGCCTGGACCCCGACGACACGGCCAGGAAGAAAGGTGCCGCGGGGTCCGCGCGGGCGGGGGGCTCCTCTCCGGCCCTGGGCAGCCTCACCAGGGAGGACAGCAGCCGCCTCGGCCGGGGCCGTGCCCAGCAGGCCACCGCCCGGCATGGGCCTTGCGGGCCTGCAGCCTGCGCCCCTGGAGGGCGCGGTCCGGGGCCTCATGCCGGGAGCTGCCTCCCTGCCTGGGGCTGGCCGTCCTCCCAGGGCGGTCGGGGACCCTGGGGGCCGAGCGAGGGGCACAGGAGCAGGCGGGCGCGGGAGGGGCCGGGAGCTGGGAGGCTCGGCCCCTACCTGGCAGACAGAAAGCCGGGGCAGGGGGCGCGGGCCGGGGGAGAGGCGGAGGGGCCCGCCCGGCGGGCGGCAGCTGAAGGCCGTGCTGGCTTCCAGAAGGCCCCTCGTTAGTTCCGGGCTGCTCTGGGGCCTCCCACAGGGCACCTGGGCCTGGACCCCACAGACGAGCGGGCAGGCACCCTGGTGTCAGCTGCGCCACGGGGGCTGAGGGCAGAGGGCCGGGCCGGGGTCTCAGGCCTCCTGCCCTGCCTGTCCCCAGCTCCCCCGCCGCCGAAGCGGGCTCCGACCACAGCCCTCACCCTGCGATCCAAGTCCATGACCTCGGAGCTGGAGGAGCTCGGTAAGGCGCGCCCGTCCGCCCCGCGCTCACCCACCCGCGTGCCGGCCCCACGGGGTCCGCAGCCTCTGCTGTCAGCTAATCTAACATTGCTTTGTTTTGAATTTTTGGGCCTCTCACTAGTGGACAAAGGTAAGCAGCTCCCTGCTGTTTAGGGCACCCCTCAAATCGTCCCGACCAGCCCAAGTGGGCCACCTCCCCCAGAGGCTCGCCGGGTGCGGGGCTGCGTGGGCCAGTGCCCGTGGGCGCCCGGGGCCCAGCCCCACCGCCCGGCCGGAGGGCCCGTCCCCCGGGGCCGCAGGGCCTGTCCCATCGGGTGGGCCGCCCCGCGACGGGAACCTGCAGGGCGCTGGGCCATGGGGAAAGGCCGCAGCCTACGACAGTGCTGCCCCCCCGAACCTGGGACCCCCCCGCGGCCACTCGTCGCCCAAACAGTGCCCCGCCCGAGGGTGGTCCCGGGGCAGCCGGCGCACAGCACCCAGGAGGGCCGGCGGGGGCGCGTCGGAGGAGCGGGCTCCCCAGGCAGCCGCCAGCCCCCCAGCCTGAGTCTGCCCCGAGTCGAGCTGGGCGGGGTGGGCTGAGGCCCCCAGTGGCCCGGGGCCGCCGCCCTTGTGGGACTCACACCCCCTTTCTGTTTCAAGCCTCCGTCCGGAAGAAGAAGGGTAAGGGGCCGCGTGTCTGTCCCCAGCCCCTGCCCGCACGCGTGGAAGCCCCCTCTGTGGCCGTGTCCTGTGTCGCCCGCCGCGTGGCCCCCGCACTGTCGCGTCTGCTTCTCCCGTCCGTGCCGCCCCCCGCCCCGCGCCCCGTCCTGAGCTGTGTCCGCGGCCTCGGCTCTGTCCCCCGCTGCGCCGGGGTGGGGAGCGGGCGGGGGCCTGGGGGGCTGCATCTGCCCGCTGTCCTCCAGCGAAGGCGGCCCCCGGGCCCACGCGAGGGGCAGCTGTCTCCAGCCCCTGCCCACGCACGGGCCGCATGGCAGGCGGGGGCCGCCGGGAGGCTGCTGGGCCCCGGCACCCCCTGAGCCCCTCCTACTCAAAGCCGCCACATTCCCGCTGGCCGAGGGGGCCCGTGCCCCCACACCAGCCCCAGAGCTGGACGCCGAGGGGTGCTCAGCACCGGGTTCCCCTCACCCCGCAGGCTGCCCCAGGGCCCCAGACCGGCGGCCTCTGGGCAGCGGGCCCAGAGCACGGAGACCTTCCGTGGAAGGGCAAGCGCGACATTCTGCGCCCCGCACGCCCCCCGTCTGGCGACGTGGGCGCCCCGACGCCCAGCTGCGGCCTTCACGCCTGCGGGGCTGCACGCGCGGGCAGGGGGCGCGGTGGGCCCAGGCCAGCCCCACGCCCGCCCCGGGCCGAGGGCCGCAGGAGGCCGTGCACCCGGCCGCCGCCACGCCTCCCCTGCCGGGCTCGCCTGGCCCCAGGGCCTCGGGGAGACGAGACCAGCCCCCCGCGGGTGCGGGGGCTCGCGACCCTCACAGCCACATCCACTGGCCGCGGGAAGAGCTCCGCTGGGCAGGAGGCCTCCGCAGGGGAGGCGGCCCTGGGGTGCTCGTCGGGGACGGGACGCGGGGGCGAAGACTGGGGACGCGGCCGCCAGCCTGGAGATGGCGAGGGGGGCTCTTCCCCGGGGCCTCCGAAGGACCCCGCCTTCGGGATTCCGACTCCGGCCACCAGGGGAGAAATCCCCGGTTTCGGGAACCCCCAGCCACGGCGTGTCCAGGACACGCAGACTGCGACCCCGGTCCCCCGAGGCCGCCCCCCGCGTCTCTGCGACCCACCCCATGGGCCTGGTGCTTCCTGACGCGGTGCCGGCAGCCCCAGCGGACCTCTCTGGCCCTGGGCAGCTGTGGGCGCCAGCTCAGGTGGGCAGTGCTAATGGCCCCAAGCGCCCGCAGCTGGTCCCTTGGAGGGCGCGTGCTCCTCGAGGCCGGATGCGGCCCCCAGGCCTGTGGGAGGGGACGCCCAGGCGGGCCAACGCGTGTCTGGGTCCCCCTTTGGTGGTGGGTCCGCTCACGGGCTGGGAGCGTGTGGCAGGCGGGCAAGGCCGGCCCTCCAGGGTCCCGGCTGCGGTCACCAAGGGCCCCGTGTCTGAGGGCCCCGCGGTGTGCTGGGGAGTGAGGGTGCTCCGGGCCCGCCCGCCACCAGGCCCCCAGGGGCCGGGCCCCGGAACAGACGCGAGTCCAGCCGGTCAAGCAGGTGACCCTCAGCCCGAGACAGCGGGGGCTGGCTGCGGCCCGTGAACACACCCTCGCACTCAGGCTGAGCAGTGTGGCTTCGGGTGACGGGCCGGAGGAGACCCGGGTCCCCCCGTCTTCATCTGTGTCGCACCCAGTGGCCCTCACTGGAAAAGCAGCCACGGCGCCAGCCAGACCCCAAGAACAAGCGGCTGCCGAGCTCCGGTCCGGGCCATTCAGGGGCGGCCCGGGCCCTGCCACGAGCCGTTCACCCCCAGCTGCCCCGTGATGTGGCTGGTGCGCGACCCCCGACCTCCCTGCGGGCCACTCTGGGTCCCACTGCCCCCCGCGGGACTCTGGGCTGGGCGGCCCCAGTTCGAGCCCCAGCTTGAGATTCCCACCTGCACAGCCCCAGGCAGCTCACCCCTCACTGTGCAGAGTGGGGCCCACCCAGCGCTCCCTCGCAGCCAAGCTCTCCCGGGGTACAGGCGTGGGCTCCCGGGCCTCACACGAGGAGCAGCTGACGCGTGCGCCTCCAGCCGTGGGGGCCACCTGCCTCGGGGGAGAGCTGCCACCCCAAGGGCAGTTGCTGGGTGCCCAGCGCACGGGGCACCCTGCCCCCACCGGCCAGGCCTGAGGGCTGCTGGGCTGCAGCCCGGCCCCCAGCTGGCAGGAGACCCCAGCTCAGCCACCTCAGCGGAGGCGGCCCCGGGGCGCCAGGTCCTGCGGAAGGGCCACGCCCTCCTCCGTTTCCAGCTCGCTCAGGGCCGAGGCAGGCGCCGGCCCCACCCCCCTGCAGCCAGCTCCCGGGTGTCGGGGCTCCTGGAGGAGGGGTGCTGTTCGGGCCTGGCTGGCACGCCCACCCCTTCCCTGCAGCCCCTCCCACAGGGGCCTCTGTCTGGGAGCCCCAGTGGCATGGGGGGTCGGGGGCGGTGGGCACATGACCAGCACGTGGCCGCGGTGTCCCAGAGGCCAGTGTGCTGCGTCCTTCTGGCCCGGAGCCCCGACTGCCCTCGGCACCTGACCTCGGGGTGCAGGCTGCGCCCCAGGAGCCCAGGGCCGTGTCTACAGCTCGGGCTTTGGGTGCGCGGCCAGGCCACGGAAGGGGTTGGGGGTGCAGAAGACTCAGGCGGGGGTGAGGGTCTGCGACAGTGGCCCACGGGACCCCCCAGCCCCCTGCCCGGTGCGCCTCGCCGGAAGGGCTGGCCGCAGGGACGCAGCTCGCGC
The DNA here is from genome assembly GCA_004024925.1 of Scalopus aquaticus. Taxonomy (NCBI): domain Eukaryota; kingdom Metazoa; phylum Chordata; class Mammalia; order Eulipotyphla; family Talpidae; genus Scalopus; species Scalopus aquaticus. The sequence continues at coordinate 38,086 of PVIJ01010277.1, read as the reverse complement.
CCACCCAGGACAGGCCTGTGCCCGCGGCAGGGGCCCGGTGAGGCTGGCGTCGGGCACGGCTGGGACGCGCCTGTTTTCTTTTTCAAGTTCAACTTGGAGAGTGACCCTAAGGCTCGCGAACGACTGGCCCTTCGCTCTTCTCCCCAAAGCGAGAGGGCGCTCTGCGGGGGGCTGGGCGCCGGCCCCGCCCCACCACTCGGGGTGGAGGAACGCGCCCGCCTCGTGCAGCCGTGCCCGGGGCCGGAGTTCAGGGACGGCCGCGTGCCCCGCGCCCTGACGCCGCGCGTCTCCACCGCCTTGCAGAGAAGCCTGACGAGCTGGCCCCCGTCCCCAAGCCGCCGCGCGCCGCCGAGAGCGTGGCCGTGGAGCCCAGGGTGGCCACCATCCGCCAGCGCCCCACCAGCCGGTGCTTCCCGCCCGTCTCCGACGTGAACGTGAGTGGCCCCGCCCAGGGACTGGGCCGGGGGCGGACGTGGGTGACACTGCACCAGTGCAGTGGCCACGGGACAGGCCCAGTCCAGCGCAGGCCCGCGGCCCACCAGGTGGCATCAGCCCGGCCGCTCGAGCCCGTGGCTTCAGCCCCGTGGCTCCCAATTTCAAGGGCTCGCAGGGCTGCGCTGGGCCTCCCTCCCCGGCGGGAGAGACGGGCCTCTGCCCAGACTGGGGCCACCAATGGAGGCCACCCCGAGGGCCCAGGTCTCCCAGGTCGGGGCCCCCTTCCTAGGCAGTCGGCAGAGGCAGCCCCGTACCCCGATGGCTGCGTCCCGCTGCCCCGGCCCCCCGCACAGCCCTTCCGGCCCCCCGCGCAGCACGCCCGTTTCTTGGTGCTTTCTCCGACTCCGCTTTGCACCGTCTCCCTCTTCTTCAGTGACACCCATGAACACCAGCAGGGGTGTTCTGCGTAGCACCCCGTAAGGCACAGGAACCCCGAGGCGCCCCCACCGCTCTGGGGGACCCTACTCCCGGGCCCTGCCTGCCCTGCCCCGTCCCGATCTCCAGCCGGCCACGGTGGGCAGCAGGGGCTGTGCTGAGAGGCTGCAGGCAGGCGCCCACCGAGGGCCTGAGGCCCAGAGGCGCCTGAGGCCGGCACCACGTGCCGTCTAGTTTTCGGAGTAGGGCGGCGCCTGCCCCAGGCCGTGACCCCACGGCTCCGCCATCCGCCCAGGCCCCCATCTTGTCACCAAGCATCAGGGTGCCGGGCAGCCGCGGCAGAGGCCCGCGTGGAGCGGCCCACTGGCCCAGCACAGGCTCACCGGCGCGCCGCCCGCAGGCCGTGTACGAGCGCCAGGGGATCGCCGTGATGACGCCGACCGTCCCCGTCCCCGGGAGCCCAAAGGGCCCGTTCCTGGGCCTCCCCCGAGGTACGATGCGAAGGCAGAAGTCAATAGGTAAGAAGCGTGCCCTGCGCGGAGGCCCCTTGGCTCGGGACCCCGCCCCGCCCCGGCAGGCAGGGTCTCCCACAGGGAGACCTCGGGGGCCGACACCCGCTGCCGGGACCCGGGTGGCGCTGCGACCCAGCCGGGGTGCAGGGTGCAGGGTGCGGGGCCGGGATGGGGGCGGGACCCCTGCACCCCGCAGGCTGTGCGCAGGGTGCGCTTCCGCGGCCCGGTCGGGTTCTGAGGCCGCGCGGGGCGGGAGAGGCTGCGTCACGCGTGCTGTTGCTGCTCAGGCAGGTGACCGCCACCCCCAGACAGCCGAGCGCAGCGCGCACCGGCTTCACAGCAGACGCGAGGCCGGGCGCCCGCCGCCCGACACTGCGGCTCTGGGACCGCCCGGTGCCGCGGGCAGGGCCAATCGCGTGGGCGGCGGCGTGGGCCCCGCACCCCAGCGCTCGGGCGTGGCGCTGGGGCCAAGCCCGCCACCGGCTCGGCCGCTACTCCTGAACCGCTAATCACGCCCGGTTTCCTCCCGTCAGACAGCAGACTCTTCCTGTCAGGTCAGTGTCCGCACGTCGGCGCCCGGGGCGCGCTGCCCGCCCGTCCGTGAGGGTGCCCGAGCCGCCAGGGCACGGCCGCCCAGCAGTGCGTTGGGCTGCACGCTCACGGACGGGGGCCCCGCCCGCCAGCCCGCATGCCCCGCCCGCCTCCCTCCCTCTGGCGTCCGCCCCGGGTGCGTCCTGCTGAGGTTGTGCCGGTGGCCTTGCGCCCCGGCTCCCAGAGGCCCAGCCCCAGGCGCCCCCGAGGGGCCCAGAACCTGCTCCCGGTGGGCGGGGCTCTCGGGCACCGGGGCCGGGCACCCTCCCCCACAGGCGCGTCTCGGGCCGGAATGCCCGTCTCCCAGCGGCCCCTGCCAGCCACCCCGGGGAGTTGGGCGCCAGCCTATCCCGGCCACGGCGCGCCATGCGCCCCACACGCAGCCCCAGCACAGGGCAGGGGCGGCTCGCCCCACCCAGCCGCAGCGCACCCTCCCAGCAGCACCTCAGCCCTGACCCTGCACGTCCCCGGGGACTGATCCTCCTGGGGCAGCCCGGCCCCCACGCCCTCCAACACCGGGCCCCAAGGACGCCTCAATAGCACGCACCCGCCTCCCGCCCCTGCGCTCCCTCGCCTCCCCCTGCACCGGCCCCCGCCCGGGCCCCGCCGACCGCCTTCCGTCCGCAGGAATCACCGAGGAGGAGCGACAGTTTCTGGCCCCTCCGATGCTCAAGTTCACCAGAAGCCTGTCCATGCCCGACACCTCCGAGGACATCCCCCCGCCGCCGCAGTCCGTGCCCCCGTCCCCGCCGCCGCCGTCCCCCGCCGCCTACAACTGCCCCAAGCCCCCGACGCCCAGGGCCTATGGCCCCGTCAAGCCCGCCTTCGGCCAGAACCCGCCGGCCAGGGTGGCGCCGGCGCTGCGCTCCGACACGGTGGCTGCGCTGGTGCGGGACAAGGGGCCGCTCTGCCGCCGCGAGCTGGACCGCTTCTCCCTGGACTCGGAGGACCTGTACAGCCGCGCCGCCACCCAGGCCAACCTCCGCGGCCGGCGGGGCCAGATGCCCGAGAACCCGTACTCAGAGGTGGGCAGGATCGCCAGCAAGGCCGTGTACGTGCCCGCCAAGCCGGCGCGGCGCAAGGGCGTGCTGGTGAAGCAGCCCAACGTGGAGGACAGCCCCGAGAAGACCTGCTCCATCCCCATCCCCACCATCATCGTCAAGGAGCCCTCCACCAGCAGCAGCGGCAAGAGCAGCCAGGGCAGCAGCGTGGAGACGGACCCACAGGCCCCGGAGCCGCCCGGCCAGCTGCGGCCCGACGACGGCCTGACCGTCAGCGGCCCCTTCGCCGCTGCCATCGCGGGGGCCGTCCGCGACCGGGAGAAGCGGCTGGGGGCCCGGAGAGACTCCCCGGCCTTCCTCTCCACCGACCTGGGGGATGAGGATGTGGGCCTGGGGCCCCCCACGCCGCGGGGGCGGCCCCCGCAGTTCCCCGCCGAGGGCGGGTTCGGCGAGGAGGACGAGGCTGAGCCACCGTCACCCACGCCAGGGGCCCCGCCCAGGGAGCCCGAGAATCACCTCGCAGGCGGCGGCGAGGCCGGGCCTCAGGGTGAGGCCGGCAGGCCGCTGAACCCCACCTCCAGGGCCAAGGGGCCCGAGGGCGGCTCTGCGGGGGCCCCCAAGAGCGGCACGGCCAGCGGCCCCGAGAATTACATCCACCCGCTCACCGGGAGGCTGCTGGACCCCAGCTCCCCGCTGGCCCTGGCGCTGTCCGCGCGGGACCGGGCGCTGAAGGAGTCCCAGCAGGGAAGCAAGGCGGAGGCCCCCAAGGCCGACCTCGACAAGCCCCTCTACATCGACACCAAAATGCGGCCCAGCGCCGACGCCGGCTTCGCTGCGGTCACCAGGCAGAGCGCGCGGGGGCCCCTGAGGCGGCAGGAGACCGAGAACAAGTACGAGGCGGACCTGGGCAAGGGCCGCAAGGGGGACGACGGGAAGAACATGCTCGTCAGCATCCTGGACACGTCCCAGCAGAAGGCGGCCGGCCTGCTGATGGTGCATACCGTGGACGCCAAGCCGGAGGACTTCCTGGAGGAGGAGGACGAGCGAGCCGGCGAGGACGCGGAGCCCAACCTCTCGCCGCCCCAGGCGCCAGAAGGCGCCCCCGACACCGAAGGTGCTTTACAGATCCCGGCCGGCCCCGAGCCCGCCAGTGCCGCCACGGGGCCCGGCAGAACCCTCGTGGCCGCGGGCTCCGTGGAGGAGGCGGTGATCTTGCCATTCCGCATCCCCCCTCCCCCTCTGGCCTCCGTGGACTTGGACGAGGATTTTATTTTTACAGAGCCATTGCCTCCTCCCCTAGAATTTGCAAATAGTTTTGATATTCCCGACGACCGCGTCGCTTCAGTCCCCGCGCTCACGGACCTGGTCAAGCCGAAGAAAAGCGACGCCGCCCCGGCCCCCCCATTGAACTCCAGCCAGCCGAGCAACCCCGCGGACGGCAGGAAGCCCGCTGGCCTCCCGAACTGCCTGCCCGCCTCCTTCCTGCCTCCCCCCGAGAGCTTCGATGCCGTCACGGACTCCGGGATCGAGGAGGTGGACAGCCGGAGTGGCAGCGACCACCACCTCGAGACGACCAGCACCATCTCCACACTGTCCAGCATCTCCACGGTGTCCTCTGAGGGCGGGGAGGCCATGGACACCTGCACCGTCTACGCGGACGGGCAAGCGTTCATGGTGGACAAGCCCCCAGTACCTCCAAAGCCAAAAGTGAAGCCGGCCGTCCACAGGGGCAACGCGCCGCACCAGGACGCGCTGGCAGAGGGCGACAGGGACGGCTCTGTCACGCCCCCGCCCGCGCCCCCGCCCCCGCCGGGCGGGGCCCAGCCGCTGACCGCCAAGGCCGTCCAGCCCAGGACCTCCAAGCTGTGGGGCGACGTCCCGGAGGTCGCGGGCCCGGCGCTCTCGGGCCCCAAGGCCAGCGTGATCAGCGAGCTGAACTCAATCCTGCAGCAAATGAACCGAGAGAGGTCGGCCAGGCCGGGGGAAGGCGCGGACCCGCCCGCGGGGGCCAAGCCCGCCAGCCTCGCCCCCAGGTAAGTCCCGGGCCGCACGGGCGCTCGGCCGGCCCCTCTCCTCAGGCCCACCAGGACACAGCCCTGGGGCGTGGCCGGCACGCAGAAAGAGGGGCGCAGGTGCCCACGCGCGGCCAGGCCACAGCCCCCGTCCGCCCCGCGCAGCCTGGAGGAGGCCCCGGCACCGCAGAGGCCCGAGCGACCCCTCGGCCCCACGCCTCTGCCCGGCCGCGGTAAAGGCCTCTAGCGCCTCGGACAAGGGGGCGCCGACTCCGACAGCTGGACTGGGGGGAGCGGCCGCCACTGGGGGGCTGGGAGGGGCCTCCTGCCCTGGCTGCTGGGCTCCAGGGCTGGGATTCGGGGGCCCACTGGCAAGCAGAGGGGAGTGCACGCCCACCCCAGGGGGCCGGCTCCCTGCGAGTGTCCCCTTTCCCCGGGGGTCCCTGGAGGTCTCACTGGGCCTCGGGTGGCTAGAACGCCCGGGGCAGGCCCCTGTCCACAGGGTCGCCCTCCGCCCCGGCCCCTCCCACTGCCGCCCCGGGGCCTGCGCTGTGCCCCCACGCCCCGCCTTCTCCGGGCAGGCCCCGGCCCGCGTCCCTCCAGGGTGAGCAGGCCTGTCTGGGGACTGTCGCTCTGCCTTGCGGCCAGGCCTGGCAGCTTCCTGCTCCTCAGAGGGGAACCAGGGCAGCATGGAGAGGAGCGCGGCACAACCCCTTCCCAGGGGGCGGCCTCCCGGCCCGGCCCTGCCCGCAGCCGCTTCCTGTCAAACACCAGCGAGCAGGCGCTTTATTTGGGGGTGCATGTTTTGCGAAGCGCTTTCACGGGGGCCGGCGCTCCGGGCAGCCCTGCTGAGACCCAGCTTCCGGGGGTACGTGGGGCCTGGGGAGCCCGAGTCCGGCCCCACTCGGAGCGGCTGCAGCCCCCCGCCCGCCAGCAGGGTCTGGGAGAGACGCCAGAGCGACTGAGGGCGGCGAGGCCACACCCAGAGCCCTCTGGGCCCAGGGCCTCTCGAAGGGCCTGCAGCCGCCCGCGTTGACCACCTCCCCCCGGGGGCTCCAAGAAAAGCGGGTCTCCAGAGCTTCCTGGCCCCAGCTCCCCGGCGGGAGGCCGAGCAGAAGCCCCGGCAGAACGGCCCCAACCACGTCGGCCAGCCCCAGGCCGTGCCGTCCGCCACAGCGCGATGCGTGGCCGGTGGGGCCCGGCTCCAGCCAGGGCCGGCCTCCTGCGTGGCCCCCAGGCTGGCCTCCCTGCCCACGCGTGGGGAGCGACGGCGGCAGCCGAGGAGAGAGGGGCCTCCCCACTCGGGCACTGGAGCCCGCCGCAGCCCCGCGCTGCCCGGGACCCCCAGAGGCTGGGCCCTCGCTGCCCACTCGCCGTCACAGCCCGGCAGGGGGAGGGAGGCGGCTGGCGCCCGGCCCTGCGGGGTCCCCACGGCTCGCGGGGGGCGTGCGGCCCGCCCTCTCGCCGTCTCCGTGCGGTCAGCAGACGCGGGTCCCGCCCACCCGACAGCCGGGGAGCACCTGGTCACCGCAGCCCCTGCCGCCTTCCCGCAGCCCCACTCTGAGGTAACGCGGGCCGGGGTGGTGCGTGTGCTCAGGCTACGCCCGGCCCACCCCCCGCAGCCGCGCCCGCCCTCGGTGACGCGCTCTGGCCGGCCTCAAGGCCTGCGGCGGTGCCGGGACGTTCCTCGCCGCCCGGCTGGGACCGAGGGGCCAGGAGGGCCGCTGCACCTGGGGGCGCGCGGGCCGGGGGTGCCCTCCACAGGTCAGCTGGCCCTCCAGCTTGTCCACTGCCGGCCGGAGGCCCCACGCACAGGCTCCTCCGGGGCTTGGCATGGCGCTGCCCCGCGGACGCCAAGGCACTCGGGGTGCCCCTGAGCCACCCACGCCCGGCCTCGTGGGGGCGGGAAGAGGGGGTCACGCGGTGGAGGGGCCTGCACGCGCCTTCGGTCACTGACCAACCGCTCAACCGACATGCCCCGTCTGCGCGGGGTCCCGGGCACCCCCAGACCCCAACTGGACGAGAAAACACGCAGCCCCTCCCCGCCTGGGAGCCGTGCGCTCGTGGGGAGAGGCCAGCGCCCGTGCCGAGGCGCCGCCGTGGAGGCCACCGGCCAGCGGGGCGACCCGTGCAGGAAGGAGGTGGCGCTCGCCGAGGAGGGGCGTCTGGACGCCTGAGACGCAGGAGGAGCCAGCTGTGGGGCCCCAGGCCCGCGGCGGGAAGAGCCAGCCGCGCTCCGACCGTCCTTCAGGAAGACCAGTCGGCAGCTTCTGGGGGCGGCTGCGGGGCAACGGGGCCGGTGCTGCCCGCAGAGCGGTTCAGACAGGCTCGGGGCACCTGCCCGGCACGCATGGCTGGCCTGCCTGCCTTACCCTCCGACCCCGGTGCCGGGCTGCGGCCCGGGAGCCGAGCCCCTCAGCAGCAGAGCCCGGGCCCACCGCGTCAGGACCAGGGGTGGGCTGCGTGGGCCCCGGGACTCCGTCTGGGTCTCGGTCTCGCCCGCAGAGGCACCGACGGCTGGTCGGGGGAGCCCGAGCCTGGCGCTTCCGTCCCGGTGGCCCTGAGGGCTCCGGCTGCCCGAAGGTGGGGTGCGGTCAGTTCTCAGGGTCCACGCCTCTGGCTGCTGACCCACGGGCTCTTGCCGGTGCCCCGGAGCTCCACGGCGCGACCCCCAGAGCCCCGGCTCTGAGTCAGCCAGCCCTGGCCCCTGGAGGACCTCGCCCAGCTCTCCCGAGCAGAGCTGGGGACGGACGGGGGCGCGCCCGCGGCGCCACACCAGGTGACGCGAGAAGGGGCCGGCAACCCGGGGCCGGGGCGCTGGCCTTCAGGGTGCCCTTAGTGCTTGAGGGGTGCGGCGTTCTCCCCAGCTCCCAGGCGGCCCCACGCCAGCCCGGTCCTTTCGTTTGCTTCTCCCCGTCTGCACCATGGGGCCCCGAGCCGGGGCCTCCTTGTTCCTGCTTGGCGGTGTCTGGCGGGGCACCCACACTCACCTCACCTCACCCGGGGCCCTCCTGGGCCCGTTTAGCTGTCACTCAACCTCCTGACCGGGATCCCCAGGGCCCGGACCCCTCGCTGTCCCCTGCAGGCGGGCTGGTGGCGGGCGGGGCGCGCCGAGGCGGCTCCGTGCACAGCGACGACTGGCTCCCACCGTCGCCTTCGCTCACCCGCGGCCGTCCGGGGCCACTCTGAGGCAGGAGCGGTGCTCACAGCGTGCCCACGGCTGGGTCAGGGCCCCGGCTGCTGCCTAGCGGCACGGCGACCTGGCCACGAGCACCAGGGAATAGTGGACGTGATCGGCCAAGCATGCCCAGCCGCTGAGGCGGCAGCTGGGCCAGCCCGGGGCAGGCCTCCCTCCACTGCCCACTCTTGCTCTCCGCGGGACCTTCCTGGGGTGTGGGCAGCTGCCAGCCCAGGGCCAGCTCCGCTGCCCCCGAAATAGCGGCAGCACTCCTGGCCTGCAGCCACGCGGGCTGACCGGCGGGCGGCCACGCTGACAGGCGGCTGCTCCTCCCCGGGGTGCCGGGCGAAGGCTGCTTCGGCCGGGCCTGGCCAGTCCTGGGTGGCAGCAGAGGGCGCCAGCGTCACCCCCCGCCATGTTTCCCGGCTAGCTGCTCGCGCCCACGCCCCCCAGGCCACAGGCCCCGAGCCGACGGCGGCTGGCCCTCCCACAGCGCCGCGGCCGCTCCATGGGGTCCGTGCTGCCCCCGTCGTCCGCCAGAAGACGCTGCTGCTTTCCCTGACGGCGTCACGGTGGTGTCTCAGCCACCCCATTTCTCGCGTCCCTTTGCCCCCGGTCTGCACTCGCAGGAGAGGGGCGCGCTGCCTGCTGTGTGGGGTCCCCTCGGCCGAAGCACTCCCAGCCTCCGGGGAGCAGCTGGGCCTGCGGAGGGCAGCAGCCAGCAGGGAGCGGAGGTCACGCCACGCGGGCCCAGGCGCCCTCGCCGGGCAGCTGGGTGCGCACAGGGCATGCTGGGGCGCTTCCCATTGAACACCCAGCCCCTGAGCGGAGCGGCTGCACCTGCCTCCCGATCTGACTTTGAGCCTCTTAGCATAACTGTTACATCAAGGTGGGGCAATGTGCCTTTCCCAAAACAGGCGCCCCCCAGGTGCAGGGCGAGGAGGTCCCCAGAGCTGCAGCCCGGCTGCACACGCGCCTCTGCCCTCACAGGCCCTATCCGCTCTCCGGAGACCCTGGGTCTGCACCCCGGGGGTGCTGGCCCTGGCAGGGGAGGCCCTGGCGCCAGTGGGCGCCCACCTCTTGACCCGCAGTGGCCAGCCCCGCCTCCCCAGGGCTGCCCGGCCTGTGTGCGCCCACGGGACCCCCGCTGTGACAAAGGCCCCTCCAGGCCACTAGCCAGCAGGAAGGACGAGGGGCTCCGAAGAGGCGGGCCCGCGCAGGAAGAAGGGTTCCCGCCAGGCTCTGAAAGGCCGCAAGCCCGGCCGTGAGCCTCGGACGTCACCTCCACCCAGGCCGGCCCGTGGACAGCCAGCAGTGCCCCAGGCTGGCCAGGCAGATGAACCTGGGCAGCAGCCTGCCCTGGCAGTGGTCTGCGGGTGTCCTGAGCGCCGTCTCGCCAAGCCGGGCCGGCCGCAGGGGCCCTCCGCGAGCTCCTCGGGGCTAAGAGCGGCGGGCCGGGCAGCTACGAGGCGGGTGCTGCGGCCGCTCTCCCTCCCGCTGCGAGGGCGCCTGACGGCTCCTGTGGGGCGAAGGCGGTGCCGGGGCAGCCCCCCCAGGCCTCCCGACTCTGTCCTCCCGGGGCAGGAGCGCTGGCCCGGGAGCTCTGGGGCCCCGCCCAGCCCGCGCCTGCTGTGGCCGGGTGCCCCGCGCCGGGCCCACGTGACGCCGCTCTCTGCTGTTGCCGTTTCAGAAGCCCGGAGGTCATGAGCGCCACCTCAGGGACGCGGAGCACCACGGTCACCTTCACGGTCCGCCCGGGGACCTCCCAGCCCATCACCCTGCAGAGCCGGCCCCCCGACTATGAAAGCAGGACCTCAGGAGCCAGGCGCGCCTCCAGCCCCGTGCTCTCACCCACGGAGATGAACAAGGAGATGCCGCCTGCCCCTCTGGCCTCCGCCGCGGCCCCCACCCCCCGCCTCCCGGAAGTCTTCAGCCTCCCGAGCCAGCCCCCCTCCGGAGACCTGTTCGGCCTGAACCCCGCGGGGCGCAGCAGGTCGCCGTCCCCCTCCATCCCGCAGCAGCCGCTCCCCAACAAGCCTTTCACCGCCAAGCCCGTGCACCTGTGGACCAAGCCGGACGTGGCGGACTGGCTGGAGAGCCTGAACCTGGGCGAGCACAGAGCGGCCTTCATGGACAACGAGATCGACGGCAGCCACCTGCCCAACCTGCAGAAGGAGGACCTGATCGACCTGGGCGTGACGCGCGTGGGGCACCGCATGAACATAGAGCGGGCCCTGAAGCGGCTGCTGGACAGATAAGGGCGGCCCGGGCGCGCCCCAGCCCCGCGTCTGTCTTCTGGCCCCCCGAGAAACGCCAGGTGTGTCCGCGGTCTGTGTGGGCCAAGGCCTGGGCCGGCCCGCTCCCCCGGGTTTCTTGGGCTGTTTCTGTCGAGCAGGCGGCCAGGGAGGGGTTTTTCTGAGCTGGCTGCACGCCCGCCCCCAGCCCGCCCGCCCATCGAGGGGGGCGAGGGCCTCGCCCGCAGGGCAGACGCGGTGGGCTCCAGATACCTCCTGCACCTCTCCTCTGCCTTGGGGCGGCCGCGCCCACCAGGCCCGCTCTGGCCTCCGCCCTGCCTCTCGCGGGCACTCAGGCTCACTCGCTCCTTTCTTTCTGTGAGCTGCCCCGGGCTGTCTGTCCACGCCCCCATTCTCTGCTGGGATTCTCCCCCCGGCCTCCTGGAACAGGTGACCGTGGCCCTCTGGCTCCAGGCTCCTGGCCGCGGCGGGGCCTCTGCCAGGAGCGTGTCCAGCTTTGCTCGGCTTTCTTTCTTTCCGCAAGTCTATTAGCGCCATCCCAAAGCGGCACAGACGCCACGTGCAGTCAGTCAAAGCACAGGGTCACGGTTCCGAGGGGGGCCTGGGCCAGCCTCCTCGGGGACGGCATCTGCCAGGAGCCCCCGCCCGGGGGTGAAGGGCCCTCTGCCCTGCAGAGCCGCCGTCCACCCCAGGTGTGGTGCCCCCGCGCTGGCACAAAGGGCGAGGTGCGGGCCGAGGGGCGGGCGGCTGCCCAGGGCTGGGCGGCAGGGCACAGCTCTGCTGGGCGCCCTTTGGCCAGGAGGCCAGGGCAGATGGTACTCGGGGCTTCCCCCTTCCCTCTGAGTGTCCAGGGACCCCACCAGCTTGTCTTAATAGCACCTCACCCAGTGGGCTTGGAGGAGGAGGCCCGGGGCTGCGGAGAGCGGGCGGCTGCGGACAGGCGCGGGGGAAGCGCGGGAGGCTGGCCGGACAGCGCCCCCTCGCCACGCCCTCCTGAGCCCCAGCCCTCCTCTTCCCCAGCCCCCCCCACCTCCCCACCCCCAACGATACCTCTGACGACCAAAGGAGGCCGCCAGCGGCGCCTGGGCCACCCAACCCCCGCCCGGCTCCCAGCACACCCGCCCACGCTTGGAAGAACCCGGATGTCGTGCCGCTTGATCAGGAGGGCAGAGCCAGCCCAGCCCATCTCTAGTTATAACATGATCCTTTCTTCCTTTTTTTTCTTTACGCTCACAATCAAGTGTGACTAGGTCAGGGACAGCTCTAGAAAGAACACGTAAAATTTAGCAATTTAAAAGTCTTTCTTTACTGCAAGTTTAAATAGTTGTACAGATAGTTTATAAGCACAATATTTTAAGGAAAAAAGTGGCCGGTCTACGAGGCCGCCTTTGTGCCACTTCAGTGCTAGAAAGTGAGAGAAAAAAACTTTTGTGATTTAATAATACTATTTCTGTGGAATAATTCTAAAAGTATGACCTTTTTAAAAATCAACCTTATTTGGATGCACCTGAACCAGCAGAGCTGTGTTATATTTTCTATCTTTGCTAGAACTTCATCACTGAAGGACAATTATTTCTTCAAAAGTGGTTATAACCCGCAATGCAGCAGTTTCCCCACACACACGCGCGCACACACACTATTTTTCCAGCCACAAGCCCTGAATCAAAAACCGAGTTTCAGGCCACCTGCTCCACGACCTCCTGCGGGCTGGCCTGCGTCTGAGGCCAGCCCAGCTCCCCTCAGTTGACTAGAGAAGGCCCGGCTCCCGCTGCGCCCGTGCAGGCTGCGCCCTGGGCAGGTCCAGCTGGGGCGCGGGCCGCCCGGCGGCTCAGGGTCCCAGCGTGGAGGCCTGGTGGTCTGTCTTCCCCGGGGCGACATGCGGTGAGCCCGCCGCCCGTGGCGCTCCCCTCACCTCCAGTCAGGGCCCCCTACGCTGAGGGCCAGGGGGCTGCGGGACAGAGAGAGCCAGAGGAGCCTGCTGTGGGGCTTCGGGCTCCCCAGCCCGGTCCCCGAGCCCACGAGCCTCCAGCTAGGCAGACGGCGGAGAGAGGCCCGGGCGCGGCGCCGGGTGTTGGCAGCGTCTCGGCAGGGAGCAGTGACAGGCCCCGGCACACCCCCACTGGCCACCAGGCGAGCCCCAGCTCTGGGGGATGAGTCTGCCCCACACAGCAATAGTCCCTCACCCCCCACGTGCCCCTGCTCCACGACTCCCCGGCGGCGGAACCAACACTAAACCGCTCACAGAGAACACGTCACCACTACCCCAGGTTTTCAGCCCCACTTTTGTTATATACTGTAATTTAAATAAATTGCATTCACACGCCTGGTTTCTGTAATATTGTGTATACAAAGACCAAATCTCTCGAGATGTAAACGGGGTACACGGCCGAGGCGCCTCCCGGGGCCTGCACACTTCACATCACCTTCACACACACGAAATGACTCGCTGACTTGACCTGCTGAGCACCACAAAGTGAGCTACGTGCGGTACTTGAGTTGGCGAAGTGGCGGTCGCCGCGCTCCTGAACGAGCAGGCGCCCAGGTGGCGGCTCTGTGAGGGGCCAAGGCCCCGGTTCTTCTCATCAATGAGTTTCTTTCAGACACTACCACGTTCCACGCTACCGTCCGTGTAACTCATGTTCGCACTATCTCTGTTGCTGTTTACTTTTGTGCTTTTCTTCTTTTTAGACTTTATTAAAAACAAAAAACAAAAAACAAGCTCCTGTAATTTGCACTTTCTCCCAATCCTTAAATCTCTTGTATGGCAACCAAAATTACTGTAAAAAATAAATATACTCTTGCACTAAGGTTGTGGTTATGATTGCAAACAGTGAAAACGGAGTTCAACAAAGAGTTGCCAAACTTGCAATCTGCTGCAGGCCGTGCGGCCCTCGCGGCCAGCTTTACCTCTAAGACTGACCAGCCCCCTCGCCGGGAGTGGACACCCCTCGGTGCGCTCGCCTGCCTCGGCCCTGCCTCGGAGCGCGCCAGACGTCAGTGGGGCTGCCGACCCGGCTGCCTGCACGGAGGCCTGGCTGTGCTGGCCCGGGGCGGCGGGGTGGCCCCTCGAGGACAGGTCTCCCCGACACTCCCGACTGCTGTCTTCTCGCTGCCAGGCCGCGGGGGCTGCGGGCCCAGCAGCCTCTGCGGCCGCCGGAAAGCTGGCAGCGCTCCGGTAAGCCAACACCCACTCAGGCTCGGGGAGGAGAACTCGCATCTCTGGGCACAGCACCGAGCCGGGAAGACGCAGCCACCCCGCTGCTGCAGGGGGCGTGTCTCGAGCTTAAACACTGAACCTCTGCGGCCTGCCCAGTGAAACCTGTGGCCTCTAGCTCCCGGACAGGTTCTTCCATTCTGGCACTTTCTCCACCTGAAAAGCAGCCAGGGTGTCCACGTGCGCCACGGTCTCCCCCTCACGCCTCTGTCTTCGGCCCCCATGTCCTCCTGCTCAGCGTCCAGTGCTCTCTGCCAGCCGGCTCTCCCCGGACCAGTGTGTCAGTGTGTCTTGTGAAGGGGCGGCGGTCACCGGCCGCCGTCGTCCCTTTGCTCGCCTGTGCTAGGGGTGCCTGAGCAGCCGGTGAGCTGGGACGTCTCTGTGTGCGTGGATGTCCAGGCACGCACCCAGGCCTGGGTGACCTCGCAGGCCGGGCCCCCACGCGCCTCGAGACCCCGCCTGGGGCATCGCTCGGGCCGTGCCGGTGGTTCTGTTTCTCCGCTGTTCCTGTAACATGTTTCTACACCTCGCGTTGTTACGGTTTTATGTTCAAAATGACAACAATCACTGTCCACTGCTTCTACTCGAACTGTTTATAGCAATTCTGAAACTTTAATATGAGCCTTCTAATAAACACTGACAAGAAAAAAAAGGAAACACCGAAGTGTGTGCCTTGGGCGTCGAGGCCGAGCGCGTACCACACTGTACCCCGCCGTCTGTCCCCGAGGCCGCTCTGCCTCCGTGTATCGATGTAGCCGACGTAGTCACAGTGCCTTGTCTTCTGACCTGAGAAGCCCCACCCATGCACAGCGCGACGTGCACACGCCCGGAACGAACTGTCGAGAAGACCTAGACACGCTTCTGGAGCCTCCCGCCCGAGCTGGGGGACACACGCAACCACTTAAGTCAAAAAATAAAGAGAACATTGACATGACACGGTCGCATGGCCACTGATTTTCCACCGAACGTGCCTCCGCCGCGCCACCCTCGGGTCCCTGCGGCACCGCCGGCCGCGTCTGGGATGCCCGGGGAATGGGCCCCTCAAAGGAGCCAGGCAGCAGAGCTGCTCCCCCTTGGGCTCGCGCCCCCGCCGGCACCCGCGTAGGGCAGCACTCACTTCCACCTCCCACGAAAGGGGGACAAAGCGCCGACCCCAAGGGCTGAGTGGCCACACAGAGCCCGCCGACGCGCTCACAGGTCGCGGGGACGGCAGCAGCTGAGCTGTTCTCCCCCTAAAGGAAACGCGGAGCCACACACGCCCGTAACTCCCGGCTCGCAGCCACGGGGTTTCCGGGGGCAGACGGCCACGATGCTCTGTGCCCAGCGCCCCGCCCGCCACCCCCTAGGCTGTGGGCTCCCCCGGCCGAAAGCAAGCGGAGATCCCGACTTTGGTTCCGGCATCAGCCGCGTCCACACTCGGAGAGCCGGAAAGGGCGGAGGGGGAGGGCAGGGTTCTTGGGGAGCCCCACGGAGCGCGCTGTCCCTGCAGGAAAGGCGTGACCCCCGGTCACCGGGGCCACCCCCCGCACACGGACGGGGCCCAGCAAAGGCTGGGCCCCTCCACACAGCCCACCCGCGGCCCGCGCCCGGGGACTCAGACGCGCTGTGCCCTTCCGGCCCCGCGCACAACCCTGTAGCTCCAGGGCACGGCCAGGGCTCCAGGCAGAGGCCCCCAAGAAGCGGCACAGGCCCAAGAAGGAGCAACCCTCCGGCGCGCTCCGAGCCGGGGCCGCGCCCGGCCCGTGCCCGCTGGGGTGCAGACAGGAGCCCCGCTTCTCAGATGGGGAAGCCGAGCGCGGCCAGCCCGCAGGGAAGGCGGAACTGGGCTCCGCCGCAGGGACGGCCCCGAGGGAGGCGGCCTGCGGGGCGTGGTGGGGCTCCCCCGGCCGTCCCCTCAGGGCGTGAAAGGGGAGCCCTCGCTCAGAGGCGGCGGCCACCTCACGCCCCTCGGCCGGGGGAGCCTGGGGGCAGCGCTCGCAGGGGCCCGGCCTGTGCTGAGGGCCCGCGGCTCGGGGGCTGGGTGACGCGGCGTGTCTGAGTCACGGACGCCTCGGGGTGAGGACACGACGGGGACCCCCTCGCCGTGAGAAACCAGATGTCACCCCAGGGCCTCGGGCGGCCTCCCCTGGAGCAGCGGCTGCCCCATCGGCCCTCCCGGGGCCCCCTTATCTGCGGCTCCGCCGACCACTGTGCTCGGGAGTGAGCTCCCAATCGCACCGGGCACCCCCTCTGCGGGACCCAATCGCACCAGGGGCCACCCCCATGGAGGCTGCTAAAGCAGAAACGCAGCCGGGCCCGCGGCGGGGCAGCTCCTCCCAGGGCCGAGCGCCGGCCGGGAGGGCGCCCCGAATCCCGGCAGCGCAGGCCGAGCCCCGGTCGCCTCTGCACGCGGAAGGCGCCGCAGCCTCGCCCACTTACCTCCAGCCCGCTCCGGAGAAGGCGCCCGCCGCCTCGCCTCGCCTCGCCTCGCCGCCAAGCAGCCGCGCTGACGGCGAGGGCCCTGCCGGCGGGCCGCACGGCCGCTCAGGGGCCAGACCCGACGGGCCCCGCCGCCGGCCTGTGCACCTCGGCGCGGCCCCACCCGGGCGCCGGGCCCGCCGCGGCCTGCACACGCCCGCCTCGGCGCGCCGCAACGCGGGGAACAGGGCGCGGAGGACGCCGGGACTGTGGGCACGTGCTCGGCGCGGACCAATCAAGACCGGCGAATCCGTGGGTCACGTGTGGGAGTGGGCCAACCACGACCCGGCACAGGGCCCTGGTCGCGTGCCGCGCAGCCCGCGTGCCCGCGTGGCTCCATCAGGACGCGCCGGGGCGTGCGGGTCTCTGATTGGCTCCGCTGGAGTGGGCGGGGCGGCCTCAGCCAATGCCCGCGCGCCGAGGCGGGCCGTGAGCAGGTGGCGCGCACCTGGGCGCGAGGCGCACCTGGGTCGGGCCGGGCGGGGCGCTCCAGGCAGGGCCGCTCCGGCTGCGGGCTCCGGGTGCGCGCGGTGGAGACAGCGGTGTGTGTGCGCATTGGAGCCGGGCCAGGCTTGGCGCGCTCGTGTCCGCGCCTCGGTTGGGGCGAGCGGGCTGCGCCGGGCGGCTCGCACGCGGGGCCACTGTTGCAGGAAGCCCGCGGACCGGCTCGAGCAACAGGCCGGAGGGCGGAGTCGCGCCTCCCCAGAAACAGCCAAAACGGCGTCAGCCGCGGCAGTGTTGGTGGCGCCCGGGCAGCGGGCGCAGTGCAGCCGGAGCTGGGGGGCGGGGTGCCCGGGGCTGTCCCACCTCGTCCAGCCGTGTCCACTCAGCATCTTCCGGTTGCGCTTCTGTGGCACTAGGCACGTTCTCCGTTTGTTCAGCCCCCCCACCCGCTAGTGCCAGCACCCCAGACGCACCCCACGGCCCCCCAGCCCCCAGGCCCGGCCCCCGCAGATCTCCCTTCAGTTTCTGTGCATGCAGGAAAACCGAAGTGATTCCACCTGGACGGGTGTCGTCTCGGGCCCACGCCGGGCCCCCGCTGGGCCTCCCGTGCGAACCCGCCCTGCTGACCCGTTCACGGCTCCGTCTCGGGACAAAGACGTGGGCGCCGCCCCTCGCGGCCTCGCACACAGCGAGCAGGTCTAAGGCCGCGGGGGCGGGGGCGCAGGACCCTGCCTCGCCTGTAGCTGCCCAGCTGCGGCATGGAGGGCCGCTGTGCCGAGTGGCCCTGAGTGGCCACCGGGTGGCCGAGCCCGCTGTGTCCCTCACTCAGGCTGCTTCCCACGTGGGGGGACGTACGTGTTCCCACAGCCGACGGGACGCTCTAGACATCTCACGTGGACAGAAGCCCGGGCCGTGGCGCTTTCTGTGGCTGCTGCTTGCGCTTACTCTGAAGAGCCCCATGGCAGGGTCAGGCCCACTTTGTCGCGCATCTGTCTGCTGATGGCCGCGTGGCTGGCTCCCCCTGCTGGCCACCGTGAGTAAGGGCGCTGGGAGCCCAAGTGTGTGTTTCCACTGTCTGGGCACAGACTAGGAGTGGGGGTGCAGGGACTTCGGGTCACTGCATGGAACTTGTGAAGAAGCCAGACTGTCAGAAATGGCTCCCCCACTCTGTGCCCCTCCCCCCGTGGACAGTGCTGCAGCCAGAGACTTTTGAGGGGGGACTCAGAGGCCGCACGCATTTTGCTTTACTTCAGCTTTGACCAAAGGCAGCCCAGGAACGGGTCAGCACACAACTACTTGAACCCCGGGAGCCCCTAACCACAGCAGGACGGGTGGAGCCCAGACGCCCCAGAGAGCAGCTCGCGGCTCCGGGGCAGGCGGTCTGGCCGCCGCTGCCGGGCCCTTGGTGCCGGGCAGCACTGTGGCTCTATCCATCCGCCATTTACAGGGGAGGGGAGCTGAGCTGTGGTTCTCGAAGTCTGATGTGTGGGCCTGCAGCCACAGGGCCACCGAGGGCCCTCCCCGGCCCTGGTGCTCCGAGCCCTGGTGCTAGCAGGCCCCAGGGCGGCCCCCAGGCCTCGGAAGCCCCGAGCCTAAGCAGCCTCCGCAGAGCGGGCCTGGCCCCCGCCCCGCTCCCCATGCCGTGCAGCCTCAGGGCTTGCCCCGCGCACTCCTGGGGGCTGGGCCTGCTGGTGCCCAGCTCTGCCTGGGGACACCTCTGCCGGCAGCCCACCTGGCCACACTGAGTGCCCTCTGGAAGGGCTCCGGGGCCGCGCGGCCAGTCTTCATCCCCCCTGCGTCTCCCGCGGTCTCTGCTGCGCCCTCTGCCCGGCTCTGCTCGCTGCTGACTCTGCTCCTACGAGCTCCGGCCCCGGCGACACCCGGCGCCCCATTCACGTGGCCCACACCCCGCTCCAGGGGCCGCCTCAGGCCGCCTGCAGGGGCCATCTCGGTGCTGCTGGCGGAGGGCGGAAAATCCTGCTCACTTCCTTGACCCAGCAGCAGGGAGCTGCCAAGCTGCCAAGGGGAAAAGCTAACACAGCTGGGCTGTCGCCTGAGTCAAGGGGATAATGTGTCACCGAACTCAGGAAGTACCCGGAAAAGCCTGTGCCCCTCACCCAGCTGCGGGCTCCCAGAGCCCTTACGGGTCCCCCGGGGCTCACCTGGCCGGCGCGGGACCCACGGATCCTTCCGGACCCAGGCAGAGCTCGCTCCACAGCTGCTCTGCCCTAGTCGTGCCCTGGCCCAGCGGAAGGAGGGGACAAGGAACACGGGCCTCCTGCCGCAGCCCTCGGCCAAGGCGCTCCAGGCAGGCCCTCTCCGTGCCAGCGGCAGCGGCGCCTGGGCACGTGCCGCCTGCGTCTGGGCCATGGGCAGCGTGGAGGGCCTGGTGACCAGCCTCAGCCTCACGTGTGAGCGGTCAGCGCCCTCGTCACGCGCGCTGGCTCCCGGCACCTCGCAGCTGAGTCCCCACCCCGCCTGCCTCGGGGCCACCAGGCAGCGGCTGACCGAGCCCCCCGAGGGCCGAGCTCAGCGGTGCATCCGCAGCCACCAGACAGGACAGGGCAGGTCGAGGTCAGCCGTGCTGGACTACCGAAGGCCCCTGCCCCCACTGCTCTGTCGACATCTCTAGATCGCTGCCATTTTGCTTTCTGCTATCAAACAGCTTCTCAGAGCTTCTCACCCATCCCCCACCGCGCAGGGCTCCGTGGGCCCAGGACGTCTGCACCGGACAAATCCAGAGGGACAGACAGTAGATTGGCGGGTCGGGGCAGGCACAGGGCTTTGCTGGGGTGATAAATGTGTCCCAGAGTTAGACGGTGGCGATGGTTCCGTGATCCCCGAAACACTGAGCGCCGAGTTGCGCTCCAGACGGGCGGGTAATATGGTAGACACATTTATCTCCCATTTTTTTTTTTTAAGAAACCAAACAAAGCCTTTCTAAATGCCCTGTGGGCACCCAGATCAGTCCTCGGGGCAGGAAATTGACGAGGCCCAGACGAAGGCTGCTGCTCAGTTCCTAGCGTTGAACCAACGCTAGTTTCTCACTTTAGTAAATGGACCGAGGTTCTGGAAGACGTTATCTTAGGAGAAACTGGTAGGGGCTATACAAGCATTCTCCATTTAAACTTACAGCTTTCGGGGCCTCCCTGGTGGCCCAACGGGTTGAGGCTCAGCCGACGAGGCTGTCCGCAGCCACTGCAGCCGAGTTCGATCCCCAGCCCGGGAGCTTTCCACAGGGCGCAGCAGACCCCTCCTGTCGCCCCGCTGCCCCCTCAGCAGTGGATTTCAGTGGATCCGCCTGTTCTGCTCCCCACTCTGTCTCTGGGGAGTCCTCTCACCGACTCCCCCTCCTTCTGGCCTACACCCAGCTTATATACATAAATAAATCTTAAAAAAATAAGCGTACAACTTTCTGTCGATCTGAAATTACACCGAAAAGTCCGTAAGAGAGCGCCAGGCTGCTGCGGGACCCCCGTGGGGGCCGGGCGGGGCTGGGGTGGAGTTGCGGGGCCACTGAGGAGCCTCCAGCCCCCTCTCAGCCCGGGCTCCCAGCCCCCGCACTAATTACTGCAAGAAGAGGCCCCAGGAGCGGACCCCTCTAGGTGGCAGCTTCCTCGAAGGCGCCCCACGGCCCCGCAGCCTGGGCAGGCTCCAGCTCGGCTCCTCAATCCACAGGCGCCCGCAGGTCGGAGCTTTGGATGCAAGGCCGTGAAGTCAAAGGGCATTTTCGACATTTTGGAGTCTTTGAAGGGGGGCACCCCTGCCTGGGAGATTAGGGTACACCTGTCAGCATCACATTTCTGGGGGAACCAAGCCCACCCTGTGCGGGCCGCCAACGAGCAGCTCAAACAGCTCAGGACGGCCGGGGAGGGGCCAGCTCGGCCCCGCTCTAACCAGGAAGTGCGGCCGGGGCGGCTGCCGGCTCACCCCGCAACGGCTGTGTGGAAAGCGGGGGGGGGCCGCGATGGGGGTCTCCCATGCTGCTGTCGGGCCTGGGGGCCTCGGAAAACACTGGAAATAGCAGCCGACCCGTCCCGCGGCCATCCCAGGCTGGGTGCTTGCTGGCGGTTCTTGGCAAGCTGGGCCCTCGGGGTCCCCTTCCAGGCCGGCGACAGGTCGAGGCAAACCAGCCGGGGCAGGCAGCGGCCGAGCCCCCCTCGGCTCCTCTTCTGCGACCCCACGTCCCTCAAGCTCCTTCCATCCCAGCAGACGGGGGCTCTGGGGCTCAGGCTGGGGGGCAAGGGCGCGGGCTGGGGAGACAGCAGCCGCGGCCGGCGCTCTGGGCTGAGCAAGGGCGTCCAGAGGGCCCAAGATCAGCACGAAGGGGCCAAGGACCGAAGCTGGACGAGCAGCAAGTGGATCGAAAAGAATTTATTTGGATTATTTAATTTAAAAAATCATACCTCTGAGGTGTGCTACGGAAATCATAGTCGCTGCGTATAAAACCCGACGGACCGCGGCAAAGCGAGGCGCCCCCGAACGGCCGGGGAGGCTGAGCCCGTCCCGCCGCCCCCGACGCCAGGCCCCGCGCAGCGCCGGGCCCTCTGCCGGCCCGTCGGTCAGGGGTCCTCTGACCGGTGCCCGGGCGGGGAGAGCGCCGCGCCCGGGGGAGGACGGGCTGCCAAGGAGGCCAGCCCGGGCCGGGCGCGGGCGCGGGGCGGAGCCTCGGAGGGGCGGGGAGGCCGGCCTCAGCACCCCGCCCCTCCCCTGCCCACGAGGCCAGGTGCTCGAGAGGGGCCCGGGAGCCCCGAGGCAGCGGCCGTCCGCGGATTCTGCGGCAGACGCCTCGCGAGCGCGGGCGGGCGGGCGGCTACTGTCGCAGCTCCACGTAGTTGGCGGGGAAGAGCCCGTAGCTGCCGCGGCACAGCCCGCGCCACCAGCCCTCGTCGATCATCTCGATGTTGGTGATGACGTCGTCGGGGTCGAAAGAGATCTCGTCGTCGCCCGCTGCGGGCAGAGCGGCCGTGAGGCGCTGGGGCGCCCCGCGCACCCCCCACCTGGCCCGCCCCCAGGGCGTCGGCTCCGGGCGAGGGCGTGTGTGGGGTGTGAGGGCACAGGGGAAATTTCTGCGACTTTGAAAACGGGGCAAAAAGACTTTTCTGAGCTGGGTGGGCCTCTGGGCGCACCCCGGAGCAGCGGCGGGGCGGGCTCTCACCGGCCTGGTAGTCGTAGAGGGCGATGGCAGTGACCCCGAGATCGTTCTCATATTCGTCGTAGGTGTTCTCCTCTGAAAAGGAGCCAGAGGCTCTGAGAAACCGGCACCGTTCACAGGCGCAGCGGCCGCCCTCGCTCGGGCCCGCGGCCTCCAGAGGCCCAGGGACAGCGGCCTCAGGGCGGCGCCCCGCCCCCAGCCCTCAGCCCTCAGCCCTCAGCCCTGAGCGCAAAGCCCCTCGCTGCCGGCCCTCACAGGGGCTTCTCATCTGCCCTGGGCGCCTGCAGGAGGAGCCGCCCGCCCGGGCGGAGAGCAGGGGCTGCGGCAGGGCTGCCCACACCAGCGGGCTGAGCGGCCGGAGCCGCAGCTGCGGGAGGACCGAGCGAGGGCTCGTGCGGTCTGTAGCGCCAGGGGCTGGGGCCTCCGGCTCACAGCACCTCGTGGCCGGAGCTGCCGCCCCTCGGGGAGCCAGGCTGAGTGGCCTGGGCCTACAGCCTGCCCGGGAGGGCCCTGGGGGAACAGGGCCGGGCTGAGGGCGCGGGGCCGTACCGGCTTGGTAGAGGCCCGGGGCCTCTGCGGTCTCGTAGACAGCCTCCGGGGCGTAGGCCGGGCCGCTGAGCTCCTGGTACTCTGCCGCCTCCACGCTGCCCGCAGGCTCGGGCTCGCTCCCGTTCACGGGGTCCCGGTAGCCCGGCTCGGCCTTGAACGGAGCCGCGTCCTGGGGAGGCGACGAGAGAAGTCGGTGGCCCCCTCGCGGACAGGGCAGACGGCGGGATGCGGAGCCGCGCCCCGGCGGGAGGGGTGGCCGAGCCCGCGCAGAGCCGAGACCGGGCTGGGAACCGGCGGGAGGGCCTGATCCCGTAGGGCTGCCCGGGCCGAGGGGCCGGCTCCAGGGGTGTCGTGGGCGCCAGAGACCCCGTGGGACCAGAGCACCCACCTCGTAGACGGGGCTTGGGGGCCTGTCCTGGGCCGGCTGAGGGGCCGGCGACGCAGGGGGCGTCTGCTTCTGGGCTCCGGCCTGCTCCTGGAAGCACAGACACGCGCGCTGAGCAGGGAGCGGGTCGCCGGGGACCAGCTGGCCCCGCCGGGCCTGAGGCCGGGGATGGGAGCGACGAGGGGCAGGCGGCTCCGGGCCCAATCGGGCCTGGGCAGCCGGCGTGCGGCCAGCATGGCCGAGGGGCGCCGCCGCACTCACAGCCGGCCGCCGGGCCTCCTCCTGCTCCCGCCGCTCCCTGGCCGTGCGCCGCGCCCGCTCCGCCTCTGCCTTCCGCCTGTCCTCCTGCTCCTGCTCCCTCGCCAGGTTCTCGAAGTTGGCCCGGATGTTACTGGCCTTGCTGTTCGCTGCAGCGGGCAGGAGAGCGGGATCCAGGTCAGTCAGAGCCGCACCCGGGCACAGGCCCTCCCTGGGACCAGCCGGCCCAGCCGCCCGGACGGGCCAGGCCCCAGCTGCCGGCCCCCCGCCCTCGCCACCACCCTGGGGAGCGCCCAACACAGCAGCGGGAGCCCAACGCCACCGACGGCCGAGCCAGGCCCGGCGGACACAGGCGCGCTCAGGGCCGGCTGCTCTGAGGACGGCCGAGGCCGCTGCAGGCCGCAAACCGAGCCCGTCGCAGCAGGAGACATCACGGCGTTTGGCGTCACGGGACGGGTCAGGGTCCTGGCACAGTCAGAACCTAGAGCCCCGCACCCACCGCCAGCGGCTCCCCAACACTGCAGGGCGGGGTGGGGGGCCAGGGGCTCTCCCGGGCCTTCGGTGACCACACGTGGCGGCATCTGGACATCACGACTGGGCGACCTGGTGCTCTCCAACGGCCCCCGCCAGCCACGGCCTCCGGCCACGCTGAGCAGTGGCCAAGCGCTGGGGACACGTCCGCCGGCAGGGAGCCCCCGCGCGGGCCTGGCTGCCGAGCGCAGGTCACCACCCCGCAGGTGAGCGGGCACCTCGGGACCTCAGCAGCGCAGACCCCACCGCCCCTCCGCGCTCGCGCCCTGCCACGGTCAGACGCGTCGCGTCTGAGGGCCCAGGGCTCGGAACAACTCGGCGCTGGGGCCTCCTCGCCTGGCTCCTCACAGGACCAGGGCAGCTGGCGGGGGCGGGGGGAAGGGGCACACCCCTGCAGCCGGAGGCTGACGTGCCAGCACAGCCTCTCATAGCACCCCGGCCAGTGGGCGCAGCGGGCCCCAAGCAGCAGTGAGACGTGGGCAGCAAGGAACCTTCCTGAAACCCTGGCAAGGGTCAGTGCAGCTGCGCAGCTACCCCACGCCTGCACCCCGAAGAAGACCCCACAGCCCGAGAGCAGCAGTGCGGGTCCGACAGGTGCCTCGGACCCTGCGCCTGGGGCCGCCGGCGCCCGCCCGCGCCCTGCGCCCGCCAACGCCCCGCGCCCTCAAGCTGCTCGCGTGTCCCCGGCAGCCCTTTCCCACGGCGCTTCCCGGGGGGGCAGCGCGGCCGGGCGCGGGACCCACCTGCTTCGATGGGAACCGTCCTCTGGTAGGTGGGGGACGCCCTGGCGCCGTCCTCGAAGGGGACCGCGCTCTGCAGAGATGGGGGGCTCAGCAGGTGCTCCCCAATGCTCGCGCCCACGGGCCCCCTCGCCGCGCGTCACGCCCGCCCGAGCTCTGAGGGGCAGCCGAGGAAGCCCCGTCCCTGTGCCACGAGGCGCGGCCCGCGCTGGCTGGGGCCGGGCTAGACCTGCGCAGGGGACGGGGCGCGCAGACCCGCAGACACGAGGCTCAGCAACCCCATCCCAGCCGGGAGCCGAGGGCCCGCTGCCCTCGTGCACGGCGCTCCGGATCCGCTGCTCTTCGGCAGCCTGCCCACGCCACCCCCCAAACCCAGTGCAGACGCACTTCCGCGGACCCTCCCCGAGCCCCGAGCCCCCCAAGCGCTCCCAGGACCTGCCTGCTGAAAGCCCAATCCCAGGGTCAGCCGCGGGCCTGACCGCAGCACACTCCGAGAGGCCCGGCCGCGACCCCGCTGGCACTGACCAGGCCTGGCAGCGGCCACTGAGCCAACAGGAGACGGGCCTCAGCCTCAGGCCCAGAGGGGGAGCCAACCCCCACGTCCCCAACCGCCCCGTCCCTCAGCCGCTGGGGGCTGGGACCGCCGGCCACCGGGCAGGCTTCGGACCGACGAGGACTCAGAGCCCGCCGGACAGCGGCCAGAGGCCTGCAGCTGGGCCGCCGCGGCGACAGCGCTCCCAGGGGCTGGAGCGACCCAAGGGCTCACACGCCCTGCAGGACGCCGGCCCGAGTCCTGCAAACTCACACAGCAGGACGCCCTCGAGCCCCGCCAGCCCGGAGGCCAGACGTCCGGCGGCGTGTGGCCTGGCCGCTGCCCGCCCCGGCCTCTCGGCCAGGAGCACCGACGCGCTGGGCCGGGGAGACTTGCCTTGTCCATGCGGTCCTTCTGCACCCCGTACTTCCCGCCGAAGCCTCTGGAGTAGTCTGGAAAGCAGCACCACGAGACCCTCACTCTCCGGGCGGCGGTGCGGGCCGCAGCAGACATGCACCAGGGAGGACGGGCCGGAGCCGCAGAGGTGCGTCTCGGCTTGCAGGCAGGCAGGCGGGGCAGCTCCCCCCCACCGGGGCGCAGGCAGGCGAAGGGCGCCGTGCAGACGGGGTGCGGGCGGAAGCAGACAGAAGGTACAGGGCAGGGGCAGGCAGGAGACAGGCAGCGCCCGCAGGCGCCACTCCTCCAGCACAGTCTGCACCAGCCACGGGGCCCCCAGGCGCTGCGGTGACGCACACGCCGCCCCTGGCCGTGCCCGAGCCAAGCTGGGCCGTCCCCGACTGGCACAGCCGCCGTCCTGGGAGGCCCGGGCCCACCGCGTGGCCTCTCAGGCTGGGGGTTGCCCCGTCACGATTGTGCCGGGTTCTAAGGCCCAGGTCTAGCCTGGGTGGCAGTTCAGTCATTTGCGGCGGTGAGGCGTCTGGAGCCCGTGTGCCCACCGGGCCAGCGTCTCGCTCGTGCACAAGCTGAGCCGCGGCGGAGGGCACATCACGGTATCGTCACCCAAACACAAGCCGACAAAAAACAAAGACGCCTCTGGCCCGGCCGAGGCCACACGGCGAGACACGGAAGCCACATGGGCCCCCAGCCCCACCGCAGGCCTCGGGCAAGGCCAGGGCCAGGGCCGGGCCGCTGCTTCTGTCCGGGAGGCCGGAAGCGGCTCCCCCATGAGGGACAGTGGCCACGGCCGACACCGGGCCCTGCGGGGCAAGCTGGGGGTCAGCGCCCAATGCCAGAAGCCGCTCGTGGTGCGGGGCCGGAAGGCATCGCCTGCGGACTGTCTCGCGCTGCCGGCCGGACCGCGGAGGCTGCTAAGAAGAGTGCAGGGACGGTGCGGGGCACGGCACCCAGCAGAGCCCGCCGAGGGCCTGCGCCCGAGCTGCCAGAAGTGGCCGCACCGGGGAGCACTCTGCCTCGCTGGGACTCGCGCTTGGCCGGGCTCTCCCGGAGCGCAGGAGTCTGGCCTCTCGGACTGGACACGGAATCTGTGAGTCCGCAGGGACGGGCAGGTGAGGAAGGGCGCGCAGCTAGTCAGGCCGCACGCGCGGGACCCGATGCGGGGGACCTTGCCACTCGGGGTCAGGGCGCCCCGCCCCAGCACCTTCGGAGGAGGGCTGGGGCGGCACACGCCAGGGACTGGGACCTTCGGGGAAGCCCCTGGAGCCGAGGGGCTCGGGGCGCACGTGCAGGGGGCGCGGGGAGGACGTGCGGCCAGGATGCCCCCACGCGGCCGCCGGCGAGGGTCTCTGCGGGGTGCCCCTCCCACAGCGGCGGTGGGCTGGGCGAGAGCCCCTGGGCGGGCCAAGGTCGCCCAGCGCGAGAAAGCCTTCCCAGAGCAGGGGCAAGCGGGCCGGCGCCGCGGGCGGAGGCGGCTCCCAACAGCAAGCACAACACAGACGCGGCCCAAGCGAACCGGCGCCGAGCCCACACACGTGTGCACACATGCACAGGTGCACTCGCCCGCGCTGCGTGCCGGGGCCGGGTGACGCACCTTTCTGGGACTCATGCAGCTGCAGCTTCTCCTGGTGGTCCCAGCCAAGGGCACACTTGTCCTGCCTGTCGGTCTGCACGCCGAACTTCCCACCGAAGCCCTTCACGTAGTCTGCACGTGCGACAGAGGCCGCGCGGGCGTGAGCGGCGCGCAAGGACAGCAGCTCAGCAAGGCACACACACACCACCCGCTGAGCTCCCTGGGACACGTCGGGGCCGCCTGCCGCCCGCACCTGGGGCTCGTGAGCAGACGGGCCCCGCAGCACTCGGAGCTGCTGCCCGCGGGCCGGGCCGACCCTACAGTGGTCTGCACTCGCTGCCTCAAAGCCCGAAACTCAAGCCACGGGAGCCATCCACTGCCAGGGCTGGTGCTGGGCCCCCCGCCCCAGGACGCGCGGCGGGCGGGCGACAGAGGCAGCACCTTTCTGCGACTCGTGCTTCTCCGTGCGGCCCTGGTACTCGAAGCCGACGGCGCTCTTGTCCACCTTGTCCTTGTCGATGCCGTACTTGCCGCCGAAGCCCTTGGAGTAGTCTGAAAGCAGAGCGCCGGTCACACGCCGCAGGGGCAGGGACGTGAGGGACGTGGCCGCCGGAGGAGGCGCTTTCGCCACGCCGCGCACAACACGACACGTCCAGGCCGCCCGCACGGGGACAGACGCGCGAGCCACGCGCACCGCCCACCAGTGGCAGCGTCGCCGTGGGCTCCCGAAGCCGAGACAGTGTCCTCTGCCGGGGACAAGCCGCCACCGGTAAGCAGAGGGGCCCCGCCTGCGCCCCGGGAGAGCCGCGCGCCCCGAGGCCGCCCAGGGGCAGGCAGGGCGCGGGAGCAGCACGGCGCCTCCCAGCTGTCCGGCAACGGGGCCCAAGTCACCTGAGAGCCGCGTCTGAACCAAAGCCCAGCCCCCGTGGACACCCCGGGGACGCGCGCCCGCCTGAGAGCAGATGGGGCTGCGGGGCCGCCCGGGGGCAGCAGCAGAGCGGACCCGCACGGGCAGGCCCCACAGCGCCTGCACACGAGGGAGGGAGGCCGTGGAGGGCGGGCCGGGGGCGAGTACTTGGCAAACTGGGGGCTACGCGCCCTGGCACCCACCGGTCATCTCCCTGGACAAGTGCCAAACGCGTATTTCTAGAGAGAACTTTTGCTTTGTCGTCGCCTTTTTTTTGAGATCTCAGTTCTTAGATGTTGGCAGTTGTTTGAAAGAACCTCAAGGTGCCGGCCCAGCACCACAAAGCGCGCCCCAGAGCACGGGCACGGCCGCGAGGGCAGGGCCGCTGGCCTCCCAGGCAGCGCAGCAGCTTCCTTCAAAATGTGAATTCACACCCCCGGTCCTGGAACTCTGTTTCCAGAAACTTCCCCCTTCCAGCCGTCACAGATGCGGCGAGCGGGCTCGCTGCAGCCTCGTCCGCACGTAGCCAGGGCAGGCGCCCAGCGCCGCCACACACCAGCGCCGACGAGACTCGGGAGCAGCTCGGCCCCACTCCCCAGAGCGGCGTACGAGGGGGCGCGGCCACAGCGCCAGCAGCACGGAGTGGGCCAGGCCGACCCCCGGGGCCTGGCCACCCCGCCCAGGCTGCACACGCCAGAGCCGCGGATGGAAGGAGGCCGGGTGCCGGGGGAACGCGGGCGCGCGTGGGCACGCGTGGGCACGCGCGGGGCTGGGCAGCGGGACCGACCTCTCTGCGACTCGTGCTTCTCCGTGCGGCCCTGGTAGTCGAAGCCCACGGCGCTCTTGTCCACCCGGTCGGCCTGCACGCCGTACTTGCCGCCGAAGCCGCTCGAGTAGTCTGGGGGACAGCAGTGCGGCGCTGGGGGCAGGCCCTCGGGCTCTGGGGCCACCGCCTGCCAGCAGCCGCGGCCGGGCAGCGCGCCCCTCTCCAGGACAGCAAGCCCGGGGGCGCCGGGGCAGCACGGGGTTCCCCGCGTCAGACAGGCGCGACCAGCGTGAGGAAGCGGCTGCTGGGCCCTGGCCGGACCTCAGATGGGCCGGGGAAAGGCCCCGCCAGAGGGTTCTTCTCCGGGGGCACCGCGCGGGGACGATGCAGGGGTGGTGCGGGGATGCCAGAGGCTGCCCCCACACAACCGGTGCCCAGGGCCCCCCAGGACAACCCCCGGGAGAGGCCGGCTGAGGCCGGGAGGGCCGCCGCCCGCACTCACCTTTCTGGGAGGCGTGCTTCTCCGTCTTGCCCTGGTACTCAAAGCCCACCGCCGACTGCAGGCGCCGGGAGCAGCGTTTCAGAGGGAACCGCGTCAGCCGGCGTCTACCAGACCCGCACACGGCGCCCGCAGCGCCGCAGGGTCCTCGAGCACGCGCCCCACGCCAAGCCCCGCCTGTGGCACGCCCAGGTCTGGGAAGCCGAGGGTCCCGGGCATCGCGCTGGTGCCCTGGGGATATGCGGCCGGGCCGCAGCCACCGCGCAAGCGGGCAGCGGGAACAGCCCACCCCGAGCTCAGGGAGCTCTGTGGAAGGCAGGGGAGCCTCAGGGCTGCGGCACGGTCGGAGGCACCACTCCTGGGCACACGCAGCCACGGGAGGCGGGCGCGGCACAGCCCCTCTCACCGACAGGGGGTGCGGGACTACGGCTCCCGGGGGCAGAGGCAGGATGCCCCCCCAGCCACCCCACACCGCGGCTCTGGACAGCTGGGGCCCCAGTGGGAGGGACCGTCCAGAAGGTGCACGCTGCACGGGGCCAGCCACGAGGACGCCCCAAGACGGCAGTGACCCGCCCGGCATGCTCGGGCACACCTCAGGCCGGCTCTGGTCCAGCCGGCAGCTGGCACCAACACGGGATTTCTGCAGCCTCCTCCTCAAGCCGCCAGGGCATCGCCTCAGAGCACCTGGGCCCTGGGGTCCCTCGAGGGGCACACCCCTAACCGAGGCCGAACGTGCCACGCCGCACTCACCTGGTCCACCCTGTCCACCTGGACACCGAACTTGCCTCCAAAGCCGCGGACGGAGTCCACCTGTGAGCAGTGCTTGGCCAGCTGGGACTGGTACTCGTGGCCCACGGCCGACTGCGGGGCAGGGGGGAGCGTCAGAGCCCCGCGGGGCTTCCGGGACACACCGCAGCACCAGCCGACTCGGGGCGCGCCGGGGCAGGGGCGGGCGGCCGGTCACCGCGCTCCCTCCGTCTGGGGCTCCCCAGAGGCGGCCCGACAAGCCCTACTGCCAGCGGGGGCTTCTGAATGAAGGCCGCGAGGCCGACCCCAGACGGGCCCCACCGCCGGGCCCCAGCCCAGAGCAGGCCCGGGGAGCTGGAGCCCCCAGCGCGCCGCAAGTGGCCAGCTGAGGGACACAGGCCCCGGGGCACAGGAGGACGCCGCAGGCGCCCACACACCACCACGGGGGTCAGCAGGCCGGGACCCAGGAGCCCGCTGCACCCCAGCTGCAGCCTAAAGCCGCCTGCGCATGGCCCCTGCGCCTGCCAACACTCAAGGCGGCCGGCTCCGGGCGTCGGCCCCTGCGAGGCTGACCAAGTTCGCCCCCCGCGCCCCAGGAGGCCCCCACCCCCTGGGCGGTGCGGAAAGATGAGGCACAAGCAGCCCCAAGTTCCGACTCCAGCAAGTTGCCTGGGGCTTGAGCAAGGCCGGCCGCACCCCCGACGCCCGGCATAGGCGGCTCTGAGAGTCTGCGTCGCCCACGAAAGAGGGGGCGCCCCTGGCACTTGACGGCCCCCTGCGGCCCAGGGGGAAGCAGCGCCGCGCCACTGCGCTCCGGGCTGTGCGCTCCCCGCCCCCAGCCAGGCCACGCCATCAGCGCGGCCCGCAGACCCAGTCTGGGTGACAACGGAGGGCGCCAGCGGGCCCAGGGTCTCACCCCAAAATCGTGGCCCAAGCCACTCGAGGGGGAGCATGCTGGGGGGGTCCTCACATGTTCTCAGCCAGAAAAAAGTTTTAAGGCTCCAAACACACGGCCAGAGCGGCAGCTTGGCCAGCTCCCCAGTTCCGCGGCAAGGGCCGGCTCCGGCGGTCTCCGGCCAGGCTCAGCCGGAAGAGGCGTGGGCGCAGGTACCGCCTGCCCGCCGTGCCCCTGCACGCTCCCCGCAGGCTGCGGGCGTGCCGGCCGTTTCGGGCCAGCCGTCTCCACCACCCCTCGAGTTTTAACACGGGATGCTGGGCCTTTCTGACCCGGAGACCACAGCCGAGCCGCCCAGCTGCTTCCGACGGGCTGGCCGCACGCGGCAGGGGCATGGCGGGCAGAGTGGGGTGGCGGCACCCAGACGCCTGTGAGGGTGCCTGCCGAAGAGGGGAAGGCGCAGGCCCTGGGCCTCAGAGGCACCGCCTTGGACAGAGGCGCGCAGCTTGGGGCCCCAAGGTGAACGCCCGCACCGGCACGGGGCCAGCAGGCGCCATGGCCAGCTGCAGAGGAGAGGCCCGGCCACGAGGAGCCTCTGCGGAAGGGGGCGGCCCAGGGAGCAGGGCCAGTGCCCGGCCAGGGGCCGGCTGGGACGCCTGCAGGGCGAGGGCGCGCAAGGGGAGTGAGGGGGGGGCCGGGCGCTGTGCGGCACGTCCCCATGACCCGGCGTCTCTCCCCCCGGTCACAGCCTGTCAGAGGCCTTTTTTTAAAGAATCCAAAGATGAGCCTGCTCCTCGCTTTCCTGTTTCAAGGCCACGACGCCCCTGAGGGTGACAAACGCCACGGCCGCGTCCCTATCTCTTTCCTGCCACTGGGTCCTCGCCCGCCTCCAGCTCCAGGCTAGCAGCGGACACGGTCTGGGGCGCCCACAGGCCCCCACCCGTCTCCTCTGGGGTGACAGCGCACCCTGGGACACAGCCGCACGGCTCCTGCCCAGCTCGGGTGCGGAATCGACCCGGGCGGGGGGCAGTGCGGAATTACAGACCAGAACCCGACACCGCAGAGCGTGCCCTGGGCAAGCGCAGCCGACACCGGGGGTCAGGGACGGCGAGGCAAAGCTCTGCCCCCCGGGAGGGTGCGGCGGCCACCGCGGCCCCTCTCCGGGGAAGGTCCGCCCTCCTGGCCGAGCCTCGCCGAGGAGGAGACCGCCCTGCCCGGGGCTGTGCCCTCGGCTTGGCCCAGGTGCCCCGCCCAGGCCCAGCCAGTGTGTGAGGCGGTGAGCTGGCTGGGGGTGAACCTTCGCCCAGGCGGCGCTGGGCCTGGTCTCGGCTAAAGACAGAAGGCTGGCTGCGCCCCTGCGGCAGGGGTGGCGAGGGCCCCGAGGACGAGCCGCGTCTGGCTCTGGGCCGGTCGCTGAGCTTCCAGAACCCCGTCCCCGAGGCCCAGCAGGGGCTGCTTCGGCGGCCCCACCCCGGCAGGCGCCGCCCACTCACCCTGTCCATCCGGTCCTGCTCCACGCCGAACTTCCCCCCATAGCCGTGCGAGGCTCTCGGCCCCGTTTCCAGCTCCTTCTCCTTGAGGGTCTGGTGTTCTTGAAAGACGTTCTCTCTCAACTTGTGTATGCTTGAGGGGAGAGGGGGGCAAGCACAGGCGAGTGGGCACCACAGACGCACGCCCGCCTCCCCGGACGGGGGCAGGACGGGAGCCCGGCGAATCTGGAGCCTCCCAGTCCTCGGGGCCCGGCCCTGCTCTGCCAGCTGCCGTGGACTCGGCGTTCCAGAGTCATATGCGAGCGGATGGGAAAAGGGAACTAGCCTGAGAACGAACGTGAGTCATCCACACCCCCCCAAAAGTCCCAGCTTCATCTCTCACAAGCTAAGCTCCGCGCTCAAGGCAGGAGAACTGCTTTGGGCAGCCCTGGGCAGCGCAGGCGAGCCCCTCGCCCACCCCGTGGGGCAGCACTCAAGCCCCCTACTTATCAAAAGGGGGAGGCGGCCCACAGGCGCCGAGGCGAGAACGCGCAAGTTTAGTCTGCGGACAGGCGTGGCGCAGAGGGCCACAGGCCCAGTCCGCCTGACGGGACAGGAAACCTCTGCCTGGGCATGGCGAGCTCAGCGTGGCCCGAAGACAACCCCAGGGCGCTACAGCGAGGAGACGCTGCCGCACCTGGACCACCGAGCCCGTGAGCACTGGGGGCACCCCCACCGCCGGGAAGGCCAGCGGGCGGCACAGTGCCCGTCCGACAGTCCCCACGGTGCCCGTCCCGGGCCCGCCCGCACAGGGGCCCGGGCAGAGGCAGGAGGAGAGCGCTCGACCAATCCACGGCGGCCCGGCCCCGAGCAGGCACAGGCGGCCGAGTGAGGCCCAGCCCCGCCCGCGTGCTGCAGAGGCTTCCGGGAGGGCCGGGCCGCCCTCCGGCGCTCCGGGCGACTTCCGGCAGCTGTAGACAAGGACGCTTCAGCTCGCCGCCGAGGCTCTGGCGCCCTCAGACACACGGTGCAGAGGCCCCGACCGGCCAGGGCGGGAAGGCCCCGCCAGGGACCCCGAGCGAGGGGCCGGGCGCTCTGACAGCACCTGTCTCTGCCCCGAGGCGCGTGGCGGCTGAGACGGCGCCAAGTCGCCCCTCCGGCCATGGACTGCACGCGCCACCCAGGAGCCGCCACCCAGGAGCCCAACGGAGCAATGAGACCGGACCAAAACGACGGGAGCCGGGGGTTTCAGGGCCGGAGGCGCCAACCCCACAGCCTCCACCTGTGACAGCCCTCGGGGCGCTGTGACCCTTGGTAAGAGCCATGATGCCCCCAGGCTGGCGCTCCAGAGTGACCGGCACAAGCTCGCTTTGGGGGAGCCTGGAGGCGACGGGCACGCGGCTCCAGACACACACGTCCACCCACGCGTGGACCCCAGACCGAGACGGGGCCAGCCCGGCGGAGCGGAGGCCGGTGACCGCGCCCCACATGCCCCCAGAACAGAGGCCCCTTACTTGATGTGTTCCTGGTGCCCAGACCCCTGCACGGTCTTGGCCCCCCATCTCTGTTCCTTCTCACTCACGTCATTCTGGGGGAGAAAGAAAGAGAAGCGAAGAGCAAGCCTGCCGCCTGCGGCCCAAAGCCGAGACCCGACGCGGGCAGACGCGGGCCCCGGCCGGCTCGGGAGGGGCAGGCTGGGGGCTGGGCACATACCACAAAATCGGGGTCGGTTTCCCAGTCGTCGGCTCCCCCGTCATCCTGGGCGATGGACACGGCGTGGCCTGCCGAGGCTTTCCACATCTGCGGGGCGACGGAGCGTGACCACCCCGCACCGGGCAGCACCCCGCAGGGGACGGGGTGCGGCAGCGCGGGAGGCGGGCTTCGGCGCCAGAGAGACTCCACTCCGTGGGTGCAGAGACTGTCCTGGCCCGCGGCCACGCGCGGGGGCCCGCCCCCCACCCCAACACAGCCCCGTCGGGGCGAAACGCCGGCCTGGGCCACACCCAGGGGAGCGCTGGGCGCCGCGGGGGCGCGCGCCAGGTGATGCCACTCAGAGCCTCACCCCAGGCCAGAGGAAGGCCGCCGAGCCCGCTGTGAGCACGGGGCCCCGGCCCACACCGGCTTCCGGGCAGCGTTTCTGGTGCCACCTCCCAGCCGCGGCCCCCGGAGACCCAGGCGTGGCAGCGCCCAGAGCCACGCACGCACAGCCAGGGCTGCAGACCGGGACTCGCGTCGCTCTTCTCGCCACCACAAAGGGGAGACCCGACCTGTCACGGTTTCCAAAGCAGCGCGTGGGCCCCCGGGGCAGGAACCCTGCCTTCCAGGTGCGCACCCAGGCCCGTTGGCACCTCTGTGGCAACGCTCGGGTTTGTGCTCGGACTAGGACGGAGGCCCCCCGCGGGCTGACGACCGCCCCCCAGATCTGCGGGGCCTCAAAACCAGACGCCAGCTGGCGAGAGGCATCGGCGCAGGCCTCTCATGCGTGCAGCGGCCGCGCCTGGGCTGGGCAGGGAAGCATCTGCCACTGGGCGGGGGCACTAAACAATGCCCCTACGTGGCCACCTCACACCTCAGTCCCCTCAGTCTAGGTGTCCCCAGGAGAACAAGAGGGTCCCAGCTGCGACGTGCTTTGGGACACAATTTTAGTGCAAATGAAGCCAAATCCCAGCCTGGGAGGCGCAGCAGGCGCCGCTTCCGTGTGAAGGGACGGCGCTGAGCGACCTCTCTGCCCCGGCTCTGCCCGTGGTTAGCCCCACGGCACCACCGGCCCCCAGACAAGGGGGTCCCTGCCCATCGCCGGTTCCAACCACGGGGGACGTGTCTGAGGGAAAGGGCAATCCTGTCTGCTGGCTACACCCTCGGACACATCAGGAAAAACGAGCAGCGCGCGATCCTCATGGATCTTTCTGGAAGCCTCACGGCGAGCACTCCGCGCCCCCCAGCCCTGTGCCTCCTCCCTCCACGGGGTCAGGCCAGACCCCTCCAGGGCTCCTCAAAGCACAGGCCACGCTGGAAACGCGCCTTGGTTTTCATACAAGGCTTTTTCCCGATGCAGAAAACCACTGTCCTGACCTCTGCAAACCCCGAGGGCGCCCTCGCTCCCCGTCCGGACGGAGCTCACCTTCCGGGGCAAGACGGCTGGACGCAGAGCAGGCGCGGACCCTCCTCCTGCAGGAGACGAGGCTGCTCAGGGAACTCCGCTCAGAGCGCAGCCAAGCAAGGCGGCCTCCAGGGCCCGGGAGAGTCTGCAAGAAGGCGAGGGGGAGCTGGGGGCGGCGGCAGGCAGCGCCTCCGTGCGGGGTCCGCCTGGGACCTCGCGGGAAACAGACGGAGAGCGGGGAGGTTTGCATTTCACTGACCAGACCTGGCTGCTCCGGGCAGTCAGGCGAGGGGACCAAGTGCCAACAGCCTTCCGGGGGGCGGGGAGGGGACACACCAGCCGACTGGACAGCGGCCACCAGGGTCCGCGGCAGACACCCCTGCGCCCGAGGCCCAGGCCCGCCATGGCACCAGCCACCGGGAGGGACCGAGGGCCAGGGCGCCGCCCGCCTGCCCACGCCCCTCCAGCCCCTCCTGAGCCCCGCGCCCACGCTGGCTCTCCCCCGGCCTCAGGAAAGCCCGGCTGCAGCTGCCGGCAGCTGGCGGTGCCACCCGGAGCAACCTCTGATGCCAGGCAGGGGCCCGGCTGTCTCACACCTGCGCACACAGAGCCTCCCCGGTAGCATAAAGGAAAAAAAAAAAAAAACCCACAAAACAATAGCTTGGAAAATAAAAAGCTTGGGCATTTTGTGTCTCCAAAGATAATGCTCCCACACGCCTCATACCAGGCACACAAATAACTCAAAAATGGATCAAAGGCAGGGGCCTCCCTGGGGGCGCAGGGGTGAGTCTCAGCACTGTGACACTATCTGTAGCCACTGCAGCACGAGTTCGATCCCCGGCCAGGGAGCTTCCCACCGGGCGCAGCAGACCTCTCCTCTCTCCCCGCTGCTCCCCCTGTATTTCAGTGGATCCGGCTGTTCTGCTCCCCACTCTGTCTCTGGGGAGTCCTCTCACCCCTGCACTTCTGGCCTACACCCCTGCTCTTGTGCACATAAAAAAATCTTAAAATAAAGAAAAAAGGATCAATGGCTACGGCCTGAGCGAAGACTGAGGCATGAAGACAACACCGGCCTAAATTTTCACGCCCATCAATCTGGTGCCAGCTCTGAGATTTGACGCCAAGAGCAGGAGCAAGAGAGAAAAAAAACGGGTAAGGTGGACAAAAGCTAACTTTGTGTTTCAAACGTGACCAGGAGGGAGGGAAGACGGCTTACGGAACGGAAAAAACTACTTTCAATTCTTGTATCGAGGACGTAGAGTGCTTTCACGGCAATAAAAGGGACGGTGGGACGCGCTTTAAAATGGGGGGCACCCGAGAAGACCTCCCAGGGGAGAGGCACCAGCGTCACAGCCAAGGAGGGGCCGGCTAACCCCACCCGACGCCCCGTCACACGCTGGGCGAGGCTGGCGAGGAGCAGAACCTCCCGACCCGAAGCGGCTGCGGTCCGCAAAGGTCAATCAAAGAGGTGCCGGGGCCAGCACCCCCCGGGTGTTTACCGGCCACAAAGGACAGTCCTTGAGCACCGCACACGTCCAGGACGGCTCCGGGGCGTCATTCCCAACTGCCAAAGGGGAGGCCCACAGGGCGTGGCTCGGGCATGAGGGAGGACCCCTGGGCAGCGAGGACAACTGAGAGCAGCTGACTCTCAGGGGCCATGGGCCACACCCCGACAGTAGAATGGACGAAAACCGGTTTCACGGTGGCCACGTGAAGCGGGGTGAGGGTTTCACCCCATTGAGGCGGTGCAATCACGGCCAACGGCGGTGCTGCCCGCGGCCCCGCCAGTCACGGAACGGGCCTTCCAAGGGACCTGCGTCCATGCAGGCGCAAGCTTCAGAGCAGTGCTGGTGGCGCTCCCCAGCACCCCACAGCTGCCTCCCTCAAACGTCACCCACACACCAAGACCGCGCAGGCCCCGCCCTGATGACAAGTGGCCTCAGCGAGACCTGGAGGGGACCGTGAGGCGGGACAGCCGCCCACAGAGTTTGCTGCCTCCAGAGGCAGCCGGCACTTCGACCCACGCCTCCGCCACCGCGCCCGGCGCACACAGGCCCTGGGCACAGCCCAGCCCGCCGCCGGGACCCGGGCACAGGCCTGGGCGGTGAGTCATTCCCCCAGGCGCTCCCCCAGCACCAGGGTCTGAACCGCCCACTGTCCCCCTTGTTTTAAAAGGGCTGTAAAGGTGAGTCGGGCAGACCGGCCCGCAGGCCCTCACTTTATTCCCTGGGTCGCCGGGCCCCTCCGGCAGCTCCTGGCCCCAGCTATCTGGAGGGCTTGCCGAACGGGGTGGAGGGGCTGCCCAGGCCTGGACAGGGCCTGAAGAGGGCTCGCGTCACAGTCTGGGGGTCCCCTGCCCGTGCCCATCGCGGTCTGGACCAGGAGGGTTAATCCCCGACAAGCTGGGAGCCCAAATGCGGTGGCGGCTGGGGCGGGGAGGGCCCGGCCGCCAAGGCTGCGCTCAGCAGAAAATGGAATTCCTCCCCGGGGGCGGGCCGTCCAACTCCGGGCCAGGAGAGCCAGTTCCCCCACCCGGGGGGGCGGGGGCCGACTCCCGCAGGAATGTTCCGGAGACGAAATAGGCCAGAAAGGCCGAAGCACCCTCTGGTGACACCCAACACGCCCGCCGAGGGACTGTTCCCGATCCGGGGCCCGCACCGCCCTGCAGCGCGCCGACCTGGTTGCAGACCCGCCCGGTAGGCGCGGGCAGGACGCACCCACGGGCGCCGGGCCCCGCGCCCCTCCCCGCCCGCGCCGGCCCAGCGCCCGGCCCCAAACGCCCCCCGACCCCGGCCCGGCCCCCCGCGCCGTTCCGGGTCTGCCGGTCCCCCTCGACCGGGCCCTAGACGCCGTCGGGCCCCTCCCCGACGGCCTCCGCGCTGCCCCAGCCCCCAGCGCCTCTCCGGGCCGGCCCTGCCCTCCTCGCCCCCGGCCCCTCGCACCTCCGGCCCCCCAAGCGCCAGGTCCCCTCCCGGCCGACCCCTCCCCACCGGCCCCGCCCCCAACCCCGCCCCTTCCCGCAGGCCCCCGGG
>PVIJ01010276.1:41176-61324 GCA_004024925.1 Scalopus aquaticus | reverse complement strand
CACCTTTCAGTCAAGGCCTTACTAACTGGCTAGCCTGAGTTAGTTAAGTAACTAATTCTGTAAATTCATTCCTTTATTTAGATATTTTATCAATGAATTTCATACTCATAAAACTCAAAGCATCATGTTTTGATGATTACTAAAAAATGGTTCCCCCCTTGGATACTGTGTTATTAGAGACTCTGAATTGTCTGAAAACTGACCCGACGATTTCTCTTCAGCTATTCTGAGTCATGCGGCTGTTCTGACGCCATTCTTAGGTGGTGGGTATTATTAATTTTGGAGTTAAAGGATCTCTAAGAATTTGATTAACCTTCTCTCCTGAAAAATGCCTGCAGCAGAAATTGCCTGTAAGTCACACCAAAACCATGCTTAACCCCCACCCCTTCTTAGACCAGAGAAGGGAAGAAGCGGTTGCGAGCCCGCCCTCCGGCAGATCAGATGCCAGAGAAACCCGCTGGATCTCTAAGTAGGGCATCTAGGAAAGGTTTTACTTTCCAGATGAAAAGGCTCATGCTGAGTGGTCAGAACACTTTTGTTCTCTAAACTCTGTCCTTCCACTTTCTCCTTATCTGAAAGGGAAAGTCCTCTGTCAGCTGTCAGGTCATAAACAGATGCAGAACTCCTAAGGATTGTGGGGTGGAAAGAAGCTAAAAGGAGGCATCTTTGCATCACTGGACTAGTCCAGGGCGCTGACACCAATGACCTGGTTTTCTGTCACTCGATGCTGCAGTGCCCCTATCCGCTATCCACCAAGCCAATCCTCGGTTCTGGCTCAGATGAAGGACTCCTGCTCTAGGGCACTCAGGACAGAATTAAGAAACCAAAAATTCATGAGTCAGGCACTGAGGGTGAGTTACAGGTCAAGACTTTAATCTGAAATTAGGATGCCTCATCATTCTTACACATTTAATGAATGCCAATTCCGGGTGAGAGAATCTACACTAATTACTGTGTGAGTAACAGGCATATTTAATACTAAATGCTTTAGAAATTCAAATGGGAAAGTGATTCTGCTGAGCTGGAGGGCCTGACCTGGTAGAATGGGGAGAGCAGAGGGTGCGAGGACGAGGCAGGGGCAGCCGTATAATACACAGTCAGGAGTAATGGACACAGCAGCCTGACTGCCACAGAATTTCACATGGGCACTGAGTGTCAGGAGTGAGGTGTGCGGGACTGCAGACACCAGGTAAATCGGGTCTTTTTTCTTCAGTTAATGGACAGTTAAGTATGTGAGTCGAAAGGGAGGCACACCCATTGACAATGAACAAACACATGGTAATGCCTTAATTCTCCACCCATGGAACCATCCATTATGTGCCACTCTGGAAGACAGCAGTCATCCAATCAAGAATGTTTACTGGGCTTTTACCAGGTGCCATCCAGGCTCTGCAGTCGACAAGGGAAGATGACAAAGCCTCTGATTTACTGGACTGTGTACTACAGTGCGGGAGACACAATGCAAGCAAATAAAGAAGAAAAAAAATTCAAACATACTATAGAAAAAGGAAATGGGGCTAATGTGCTAATGATTATAATAGGTGTGTGTGGAGGTGGGATCGGGGCCATTTCACAAGGGTGCTCCCAGAAGGCCCCTGAAAGAGGGTCCTGGGACCAAGACATGGAATGATGGAATGGCCAGGCAGTGAAAACCAAGGGTGCGGTGGACGGTTCAGCAGGAGAAGAGCAAGTGCAAAGGCCCTGGCATGAAAGCAAACTGAGCACGATCCAGGAAAAACCACAAAGAGCCAGGGAGCTGAGGGGGTAGTGAATGAGGGGGAGAAAGGTAAGTTGGGGTAGTAGAGGCAGACAAGGAAGGCGTGACCCAGTAAGGCACAGAAGATGTGCTGTGGGGTGGGGAGAGTGTAGAAACAAAGCGAGACTGTCCTTTGTCTTGATGGGAAACAAAATCTGTGCAGTGAAACTGAGGGAAAAGCATATAGGACGTCCACATTCTAATATCCCAGAGCAGACACAGGAATCCCTGCCTCCTGCATCCTTCAGGTGGACAGAATGTAAGGGCCGAGGAAGCCGGGGCTCCTGCAGCATGGTGGGGTGGCTGAAAGTATGAGGTCGGCTGGATTGCAATCCGAGCTGGGACCCTGAGCAAGTTAGTCCAAGTCTTCAAACATGGACCAAAGCAAGCAAAGGGTAAGAGCAACAGTAAAACAAGTTCTGGTGTCAAACAGCAGTGCCCAGAACTTCTAGAATAAAAGCAATCTCTTTTCTCTGTTCGTTCAATACACACTTACAGTAAGAAGGACATTTCAGTCACAGGGAAACAATCTAAATAACATACCCCAGGGTGCAAAGCAGGCCAAAGGGTGAGCACAACTTCTTCACATGTTGAAATCATAACATCAGTGAGGAGTTCTGACTCCTGAGCTCTAGGGATGCCTCATGCTGAGCCTGGGGCCGCACAGAACGTGGTGTGGGACATCAATGCAGGAAGGACATTCTGGGGCTCAGGGCAGATCCCATTATGACTATTAATAAAAAATATTGTTAATTTTGTGGGTGAGATGGTGTTATTTGGGCACTATAGAAAAGTGTTCTTAGATTTCAGAGGCACAGAACTGAAGTACTTTGTATACTTGCTATCTGAACTTTACTTTAAATCATTAAGTACGTTGAAAGAGGAAAAATGATATTCTGGCAAGACTTCAGAAATATTAAGTTTGGAATATAATTATAGTAAAAACTGAAATTGCTTTTTTAAAGACTATCTTGGAGGCAAGAAACGTCATATATAATCAAAAGCAGGTTCTTTTCCTGACAGCTTTATGAACCAATTAGAATGTAGGAGAAGACCCAAAGGTGATAAAAAATTTCAGAGTCATTTGGAAATCTTGATATATGAAGCAAAATTTCGGTTCATCAGACACTAGGCTGGAAAATCTGGAATGAGCAAATTCCCCGTGTCAAAGACACGGCTGCTGCTAAGGAAAGGTGATGTGCAGACATTCTGGATGGGGAGTGGGGAGTGCATGCTTGTTAGTCATTGAACAAAAATTTGAGTGTATAGGAGGTTCCATGGTCTATTCCAGTCACTGAACTGAAAACAGACAGAACTTCCTATTCTCGTAGCAAGTGGGGGAAAGATAAAAGAAAAAAACCTAAGGACTCTCAAATTTATATGGTTATGCAAATGAATGATCGATCAATAAAATGTGATTTTAAAAAAACAATAAAATAAGAAACCAGAGACTAGAAGGGAAGATGGCCAGGAAAGTTGTCGCTTCAGCACAACGGGGCGTACATCTGTGACACGGGGACTAATACAGGTTCCAGCTGGTCTATGCGCAGAATGGCTACAAAGTCCTCTAGCAACGTGACAAGACACCAGACTAACCTTTCTTTTGGGGGCACCTTGTGAAGGTCCTATAGAGAGAAGAGACATGCCTGATTCTTTGGGTGTCACTCACCTCTCTTGGGAAAAGTAGTTCCCAGAGGCAAGTGACAAACCCATCTCAAGGTAGATTCCATTTACCTATGTGTATGTTGAGAATGAACATTCCTCCCAAAGCAGCAAGTTAAAAAGTCTATCGGGGGGCCTCCCTGGTGGCACAACGGGTTGAACACAGCACTATGACGCTATCCAGAGTCACTGCAGCACAAGTTTGATACCCAGCCAGGGAGCTTCCCACATGGTGCAGCAGACCTCTCCTGCCTCGCCCGCTGCTCCCCTCAGCAGTGTACTTCAGTCCATCTGCCTCTGCTCTCCCCTCTGTCTCTGGTGAATCCTCTCACCACCCCACACCTCTGGCCTACACCCCAGCTTATATGCATAAATAAATAAATCTTAAAAAAAAAAGAAAAAAAAGTCTCTCTGGGTAGGAGAGTTTATGCTCCTGTGTTTGCTAAGTTGCTAAGTATGTTTCAGCACTGACAATGAGTTGTGAACCAGGTGGTCGCTGATGGACCAGGTACTCAGAGATGCTGTAAACTGTGGTTTCCATAGCCTGTTCTTTGGTGATTGGTTCGACCAGCACTAAATCAACTTAAATGCAATGTTTTTATCCTGTGAGTACCTTGTCCACATATTTCCACTTCTTGGCTCCAATTTCTCAATAGCAGTGACCATAAAACTTTCCCAAGAGTCACTTGAGGCTAAGTGATTAACAGTCACAAGGATGAACAAACACTAAAAGGGAAACAAATGAATCACGTATTCCAGGAGTCAACAGATGAAAACTTTGATTATCATTCCTTAAAGTTTAAGATACCAGCATTCTTCTAAAACTGTTTTTGAAATACAATTGAGATATAAAATGGAAGGTCTTCAAATACACAAAGATGAAAGCAGTATGGCTTGTTGCCATTTATTTCTATTTAAAATGTCTAAAAGAGCCCAAATTAATTCTACATTAACTGTTATAGCCATCTTTCAAATCTTGGAAACCATCTATTTTCACAAAATAAAGGACTCCTACATATTTAAATTAAAAAAAATAAGAACATCATTAGTTGTTTACTTCTAAAACCTAGTTTAATAATGTTGTCAACCTCATTTAGGACAGAAAGTATTTAAGAACTCATTATCTATTATTATTGATTGTAATAATTACAAGGCCTACAATATTTTGCAAAGGCCCCATTAAGAGGGAATGTCATTAAAATCATGATTAGGAAACTAGAGGTGGGAGATTAGTCACTGTGTCCTAGGAAGAGCCCTTCTATTTGACACTGGGAGAAGACAGGGTCAAGGAATGAGCTGACTGAGGAAATACCCATTTCACAGCGGCCTGCCCCCGACTACGGCATGCTGCGCACTGTAAACAAGGCCACTCTGTGTGTTAGCTCATTGTTTCCCTATTATTAAACTCAGTCCTGGAAGCAAATATCATGATCTAGGGTTACTCCAACCCCTCCCCCCATTTTTCCCCAGTGTCAAAGTACACAAAAAGGTTCAAGAAAATTGTTTAGGTTCAAAGCACATTCTCTTTTCTTTTTTCCAGGGACACAAGGGAGTATGGTGATGGTTCACAGGTAAATTGGTGAGGGAATTTTATAGGGAATACACAATATAAAAGATATGAATAAAAACATAAATAAAAAAAGCACATTCTAGACTTTTGAAGACATTTTTGAAGCAAAGATCCATTTTTTAAAAATTCTTTTTATCTTTTTAAATAACAAGGTTTTTCTTTCCTAAACCACTGGGAAGCAGCTATTCACTGGATTTCTGTCTCCACACCAGTGTCTTGTTAAGCAGATTAGCTCTGCTTACTGTCCTTTTCTTCATGATGATAATCTCTTTCCCAGTGTGGGATGAACATGTATTTGACACTCACTCTTCTCACTGGACTGGCAATAGGTTGTGAAACAGAAAACTATGGAATGGTAAATTCAAACAAGAGTAAACAATGGTCATAAATGCAAAGGAAAACTTTCTGACATGCTACAGGAGATAGTTATAATAGCAAATCACTTATACAGTGTGCATTACTATTGCGCTTAATAAAATAGTGCTGTCCTATAAACCTATTTGCAAGTAACTTCAAACACCGCGATATACTTTTGAATATTCTTGGGCACTCTATTCCAGAATAACATACATTTCATGAAAACAATTTAGTTAATACACTAGCATTTTATAGCCTATGATGTTTTCAATATTTGATTCTCTTTATAATTAAGTATACGACGTGATGCGTTTGGTATAAAAGAGGATATAAGTGGAAGAATGGATATCCAAGCTCTGTGTGAAGTTAAAAGAACCAGAGAGATGGTTTGTGTGTCCTTTTCCTTATTTTTTTAAACTGATGATAACTAAATGAAAAATAAT
Organism: Scalopus aquaticus; assembly: GCA_004024925.1. Classification (NCBI taxonomy): domain Eukaryota; kingdom Metazoa; phylum Chordata; class Mammalia; order Eulipotyphla; family Talpidae; genus Scalopus; species Scalopus aquaticus. The sequence continues at coordinate 55,536 of PVIJ01010276.1, read as the reverse complement.
AAAACTCAGATCTGCAGAGACCACTACTACTAGGATTATTTAAAAACCACACGAATACTCATAATTCACACTTCAGCTACTTTCCAAAAGTTTACAAAGATGCTGCTTAATGGTACAATTAAGGAACTGTATACTTAGGGAAAGAGGTCACGGTCAATAAAGTTTTACATGTATAATATTTTTATTTCCTACAGCGATCTTATTAGAAATAATCATAACATCTGATGCAAGTAAAATCATATCTATTTAAAATTGCTTAAATATCAATAGTGATAAAGTTTCTAAAAAGACAAAAATATGCCTGTTGAACCAAATACAGTATGTGTGTGTCTGTATGTGGGGAAATTAAGTAAATAATGCCCTTAATGCTTTATGTCCTCATGATGCTTTCCTCGATTACAAATAACCTTCTTGTATAAATACATACATATAGACACACCTAACAAACACACATACACAAAACTAATGATACAAATGATAGAAAAAAACTACTAATAACAACTTGAATACAAAATCATTAGTTTGAGCTATTGTATTTATCTGATAGTCACAAACTCATTTCGTTAAAAATACTGTACATTATTCCTAGGTTCACTGCAGCACTATCTGCACTAGCCAAGTTATGGAAACCACTTAAATGCCCAATGACAGATGAATGGATAAAGAAGAAATGGTATATATACACAATGAAGTATTACTCAGCTATTAAAAAAGATGAACTCTTGCCATTTGTGACAATATGGATAGAACTGCAAAGACGATTACTAAGTGAGATAAGTCAGATGGAGAAAACAAAATACTGGATATTTTACTCATATGTGGAGTACAGAGAAACACAGCAAAAGAACAGACAAAAAACAAAGTAAAGCAAACCCTTGGAATGTGACAGTAGAGCTGAGGGTGCCAGAAAGTGGGGTGGGTGATGAGGTCAAAGGTCTGGGTGCAGGATTATTGGGGCTTTGGTGGCGGTGTGATGTGATAACATACATTTGCAGAGGTGTGAGCCTCCACTCCTAAAATACATGTAGTGTCATAATGGATGTTACTTCAATAAACATAGAAACAAAATGTACATTCTCGAGTTTTTCATAAAGGTTGTTCTCCTACTCTCTCACTTCATATAAGAAATCTGCTAAAGGTTAAGTGAAGAAACAAGTTCATTTTCAGGTAAGTGAGACTATTTTTGAAGGAAGGAAAGGATACTAGTCTGTTTAAGTGATTTCAAAAAAGAAACATTAATAGATCATAAAGTTTCAGACAATCACCAGGTGTCTGAATAGGTGGAATAATTCCACCCTATATAGTGCTACATATAAACTCTGAAAACATGCAAAATGTTTGTCAACATGGAGGGTAGATGGGAAAAGAAGCTCAAGTTAGTTCTTGGGGAAAATTTTGCCTACACTACTTCTTATCAAAGGAAACTATTTTGATTATCTTGAAATTATTTTCCACATACAGACTACCTTCCAAAACAAACACAGGCTTATTAAAATTTTGCTGAATTCTCTGTGCTAAGTATTGGTACCAGTTTAGAGGGAGAAGGCAGACGTTATTTAAGACTTGCCTGACTTCCTACTTCAGGGCTCCTGGAAGCCAAATTATAGAGGACTGACTTCCAAATAAAGTTTCAAAAGATGATTTATTTGTTGCCAAGGATTTGAAGAACCACTTGGCTCCAGTAAAGGAAAACCTCTTTGGGTCTAACATGCTGATTGTGGATCTTGAGGACAAAGGGAAAAACAAAATAATTCTAGGGGACACCTTTATGAGGAACAATAATGTGCTCATCTAAACTAGGGGTTTGATGTTAAAGATAATAATATCCAGAAGTTGGTTTCACTATGGAATTAGTGATTCTCTGCCAGAAACCAGAGAAAACCATAGGAATCTCTATTTTCTTACTTTTTTCCTACTTCTTACAATTCAGAAACTTGGACAGTTCAATAAAAGAGAGGTTAAAGAGAGACCTTCCATGCCTCCACGGCATAAAACTCTGGGCACTGAATAATCCCACTCCTGGAGTAACTCCTACAAATAAACAATTCTGATGATAACTAATGAGCAGTTCAGCGGTCTCCTGTTACTGGGAAGCCGGGGCCCAGGGTTCTTACAAGCAGAGATCCCTGCCAGAGGTGGCTGGGATGGCAGTAACCCAACCCCGCACTTCAAAGGCATCTCCTGTTCCAGCCATCACCTGCTTGGAAATCAAACAACCCCCCCCACCCCGCCCCGTTTGGCCACACATCTGTAATCTGGTTAAGGCTATAAAAGTGTTTTGTTATTCTTCTTGACATACATGCGGTCCAGACGGATTAAAGACAGAAAGTCAGCATTTTTAATAAGATTTCAGAGCTGGCAGTCAGTTCCCTCCAGAGAAAATGCAACTTCTGCTACTCTCCTATTCATCATTTTCAAATTAGTTTCCTTATTTCAGTGCAAGAGTCTGGGATACAGTTACAGCCTCAAACAGAGCTAGGAGTTGGCGGCCTTGTGGCAGTTCCTTTCCAAAGCCCTAAGCTGTTTCATCAAATCCCTTCTGACTTGACTCATCCATTGGCAAAGATTGAAGGCTTTAATTTATGGTTCATATGATGTGATCTGTGACCTCCTGCAGCTGTGAGGTTTGTGACCCCAGAGTGTTTAATATTGCTTTCTTAAAATGCAAGGCAGAAAAGCTGAGAAAGATGAGATACTCAAAGAATTTTAATTTCAGAGATCCAGAGAAGATAAAAAGTTAAACAAAGCCCCACTCCACCCTCTTGCCTATAATATAACCAACTTTAAAGACAGAAAAGCCCCGGCCCACTAACAGACATACACTCTCAAGATGGTCTGAGATAGGTCTGGTGATGCAAGTCTTTCGATCTCAGAGTTATACACGCGCAGAACTTAACACGTGGCTGAAGAATGACTTTTCACAAATCACAAATAATGGATTTGTGAAATGCACTTCCAGGCTACCATCTGGTGATGGTTCTGAGAACAGTTCTTGGAGCACCCATGCCGTAATTAGGTTGGCTTTCAACAATACCTAGCACTGCGCCACCCACAAAGGGAGCCTTAATGAGAACTTCTTATGCTGACTGTAATAAGGAGCATGATCAAGATTTCACCCCATGGGGTGAGCACTGGCTGGTGTGGGTCTTTGCTTGAGTTTCTGGGAAATGACTGGACATGGGCCCACCCAATGTTATTAGCACCCATTGTGTTTCTGGAACAGAATTTATAAATGAATTATAAATTCTTTTAATTGGGCTCATGTGTTGGGTACAAAAACTGCTACTAGCCTTGGCTATGACCATGCATTTATGATGCCCCATTTCTTACTGGAAAGGGAGAGGGAGATGCTTTGAAACCCCATCGCTGTCTTTCAACACTTGAAATCCAGAAGCTTCTCAAATGCAGCCATGTGCAAGACCAACCTCAGTTTAGTATAAACCCACCATTGATAAGTCTTATGCTTGGGCATGTCACTTTCAGTTGGGGGTTACAGGATTATCATCTACCCTCTAAAAATAGTTAGTTTTAACATATGGACTCACTCACTAACTATGCCAGAGCGCCATTTCTTTCTGACTTGATTCAAATAATGACCAACCCATCCGGAAGTAGTAACATGAAAATGGCCTAGCTATTGATGAAAGGGAGATGGAGTTTCAGTGTCTGTTTCTCTATGTTCATAACCATTCCCATCCTCTACAAAAATACATCTTTGTAGAACATTTTAATAGAAACATGAAAAAATACCTTTGTTAAAAAAAAAATACATTCCTAATAATGTAGAATTCTCCTCATTCACCCAACTGTCCAACCCCAAAACAAAAAGGCAAGAATTTGAGGGGAAATAGTTCATTTGCTATAGGAATTCTAGGTCAAAGTGATGTTTTTCAGGTGCAGTGAGTTAGCTCTATAGATAGTGGTTTTTTTCTCGGCATGTCACAATAAACATTACTTTCATATTTCCATCTGTATTAAACTAACTTAAAACTTTAGTCTCCACCTTTCCCCATTCTCCAGAAGGGGGGATTAAAGAACATGGAATCAACATAAATTTTATCAGTAAATCAAGCACTATATACTTCCCTAATGTATAGATGATCATTCATCAAAATTATTTTTGATCTGAAATTGTTCATGATCAAAGGTAAATGAATCTCACTGTTATTAAGGTTATGTTTTACACGTGGCTCTTTAGGTTGAAGAAATGTAGTTGAATGAGAAAAGTATAGGTTATTAATTATATTTCAGGAAACTATTCCTTATTTTGGAAAAGCCAAATAAAACATACCGAATTATTCTACAAATAACTAATAGGGGTTTATAAAGCTGAGGCTATTAAATGTGTTAATATTTGCGAGGTGCTCAAAAAGAGGTTTGCTTTAAATTTTCTTTTAAAGATTTATTTATTTATGCATACAAGAACTGCGGTGTATGCCAGAGGTGTGGGGTGGTGAAGGGATTCACCAGAGACAGAGTGGGGAGCAGAAGAGGAGGATCTACTGAAATACACTGCTGAGGGGAGCTGTGAGAGAGGCAGGAAAGGGCTGCTGTGTCATGTGGGAAGCTCCCTGGCCGGGGATCAAATTTGTGCTACAGTGGCTGTGGATAGCTTCATAGTGCTGAGACTCAACCCACAGATCCACCTGGGAGGCCCCAAAGAGAGTTTTGATGGAGCAGTTTTGATGGAGCATCTACGATTGTTCCTATTCTTATGCAAACAAGGGGATAAGAAGGCAACGAGAGCTACTCCATGCGTCAGGATACTCAAGAGTCCAGGAGACCTTGAAAGGCTGGGAGTGTGGGTGGAGCATGGCACTGGGCAGCAGTATGTCACCCAGTACCGGGTGGATGCAATGACAAAACAAACCCACCCACTGCTGATACCTCACTGTGAATGGGCATAAACACCATTAAGGTGAGTTTAAGCTTTGTCAAAACAGGGCCTCCCTGGTGGCGCAGTGGTTAAGTGCTGCACTGTGGAGCTGTCGGCAGGCGATGTGAGTTTGACGCCCAGTCAGGGAGATTCCCCCATGGCGCGGCAGACCCCTCCTGCCTGGCCCGCTGCTCCCCTCAGCAGTGTATTTCCGTCGATCTGCCTGTGCTGCTCCCCACTCTGTATCTGCTTGTTCTGCTCCCCACTCTGTCTCTGGTGAACCCTCTCGCCGCCCCACACCTCAGGCCTGTACCCCAGCTTGTATGCATAAATAAATAAATATTTTTAAAAAAAAAGTGTTGTCAAAACATTCATTTCATTCATTTATTTTAACCGTCAAATCCTATTTTTGGAAATCTACCTCAAAACAATTATATATAACACTGTAAGATAATCTAGACTGATTAAGGAATTTTAAAGTGTGGCCTGTATAAAGTTAAAAAAAAAAAGGAAGCCAAACTATGCCTGACAATAATAATATTAATGAATAAGTATTAAAAGTATGATATACACAAAAGACCAGATAAGATTATAACTGGAAAATGCATATGAGGGGTTAAATAAAAATTTTCTATTTTAACCACAACTAAATAGACACAATGCACATGGAAGGAAAAAAGGCCACACAAATACTCAAAGCTTACAATAACGTCAAATTAAAGGTGATTTTTTCCTGACCCAAAATTTTCTGAAAAATGATCACACTTTCAACATTTTCTAATTACATGCAATAAAAAGATATTTTAAATGGAGCTATTTTCCCATGCCTCCACACCAAATGTTTCAAAATATGAAATATGTCAATACTTAATGTAGTCAAGAAAAAGAAAAATATTTGACATAATGATGAGAATTAATGAAGTATTGGGCATAAATAAGAAGCCTTAGTCATGCACATTTGGACTGTGGTATTTTAAGCTATGGATGCAGTTATGTTTGGAAGGTTTATTTTGATCTCAAACATTTCCATCTGTGCAAACATCGTGTTAAAGAGGCAACTCCTGGGGTGTCTGCTTTTCTGACCAGAAGAGATCAGGATAAGGCCAAAGCTCAGACAGAAGATTTTGGGTTTTTTTTAAGAATAATTTCCCTGCTATTATCCTATTGTGTTGAATACAGAGGACACCTTTAAAGCAGTTGCTCAGCCTCAGCCCTATAAACATTTCTTTGTTGTGGACTGTTCTGTTTGTTTAGTGTAGGATTTTTATCAGTATTACTGGTCTTTGTCCACCAAATGTCAACAGCAGCCACCTCTCTAGTTGTCACCACTAAAAACATCTGCACACATTTTCAAAGGTCTCTTGGGCTCGAGATCACCTCCAGTTGAGAACCAATGCTCCAAGCAATATTTATTGATTCATTTTTTAAAATCACGCAAGGTTTGACAAAGCTGGAGGACTTAAGCTAATCTCATAACTATAATTTGTATTTCTTGAAGTTTCTGCCTAACCACTATTATTGAGGTCCAGTTGGATACTAGCGAGCAGAAAAGGCTTACTGGTTCAAACAAAAAAGATATTGTAAGAGTGGACTTTTATCCAAAGATTCAGAGATGACTCTTACCTTCATCTATAACTACAACTTCATTTCATTGTATTCTACTTTACTTATCTTTTCAAGCAATGAAAAGATATTAAATAGTAACTACAGGAAGGGTGCTAACAGGTCGTTACAAATAATCCTGAGGTCCAAGCATTTTTTTTTTCAAAATTTCCAGTTTTAGGTTCCTGATGCAACTTCACTTAATTATTGCATGTCAGAAATGATAGGCCTTGTTAGATATTTTTAAGCCCAATTAGTTTAACCTTGAGTTACCAATTAGGTCACTGAGTGTGTTTGACTTGAAGGTAATCCAATTCAATGCAAATGTTTGTTTGGCACCTAATTTGTAGAAAATTATGCCAAGTGTTTTAACGTATAAAGTCATATACGCCTTAAAGCAAATGTCAACTCCAGGTAAATAAGAAAGGCTATTACTCCCTAGAATAACAATGATCAGATTTTAGCTTTGGAGTTTTATTTTGAGCAGGGACTCTCTATTTGGAAGGGGTGACATTTCTGATTTCCACTAAAAAAAAAAAAGAAAAATTATTCTAGCTTGTAACTACCATAGGGGCGCATGGTTCTTTGTACACACACTAGATTTTTTTTTTAATCACAATTTTATATTTTTATTATCCCAAGAATTATTTCATCACTACTCATTCAACTATTTCTATCAGTGTTAAGAAAACCAAACAATGTGACAATGAAAGAAAGAAGGAATTGCCTTGAAGGATGATGCAATAGGGAAATTATCACAGTTTCATTACTGTGTTCCCAAAATACTGCATCATTGTTCAGAAGGTACAAGAGGAGACTTTCATTCAGTACAGTTGAAAATCAAAAGTTTTTATTTCCCATATTGGCAAGCAGGGGGAACTGACTGACAGGAGAGATGCTGCAATCATCAGACAGGTCAGAATATGAAAGACATCAATCACACACACAAAAGCTCAGACCGTGAGTCTTCAGATGATTAGCTACAGTAATTTTCTCCAGCTCAAGAATAGTGAGCAATGTATTTCTAAACAAAGAGGAAATGCAAGATTCTAATCAACACAGTCATTCAACAGGAAGCGCAAAGCCATTCAGTATTTGACCAAATAAACAAACAAACAAAACAATGAACTGTCCATCCTACAGGTGTGTAACAGTATTCTTTCTTCTTTTATGATGCTATGCCACATTTTCGGATGTTGCTACAACAAAACACCAAAGGCGGGCGTATCTTTAAAGGTGAGTTGAAAAAATAAATAAATAAAATAAAGGTGAGTTGAACTAAAGAACCAATGTCAACATGAGGAAAAAAAATAATGGCCAGATGAGTGGTTCTAGCAGGTGTTGTAAATCCAAACTAGAAAATGTTTTGCAAGTATGGACAGATGACTATTCTCTCTTCAACTAAACTATGAGCTCTCAACATTTTTAAAAAGATTTATTTATTTATGCATACAAGCTGGAGTACAGGACAGAGGTGTGGGACGGCGAGAGGGTTCACCAGAGACAGAGTGGGGAGCAGAACAGGCAGAAGGACGGAAATACACTGCTGAGGGGAGCAGCGGGCAAGACAGGAGAGGTCTGCTGCACCATGTGGGAATCTCCCTGGGGCGTCACCGCTGCCGAAAGCTCCACAGCACAGCGCTTAACCGCTGGGCCACTAGGGAGGCCCCGAGCTCTCAACATTTTACTGATTTTTTTTTTCCTTTTAACAATTATGAAGTGAAACTTCAGGTGCAGAAAAATGGCCAACAAGTATGACTGGCTAGAACCAAATAGAGATGTATTTGAAACTGGGATCTGTATATTTTAGGCTTATGCATACTGGCTGGGAGCAGCCAGCTGCCAATCACAGGAGACTGCCCCTGACAGAAACCCAGAGCTTTAAAACCAGGACACAGCAATCAAATTTGGGTTTAGTCTATTTTAATTTCATTACAATTAAAATATTTACTATATGAATATTCAATAAAATTTCTAAATAAAGTTATTTTTCCTGTTCTTGCCAATCATTTGTGAAAGTATTTTAAAACAGAAATAATAATGATAATATAAAGTGCTTAATGTACCAGCTGGAGTTGGGCTAGTTTTGTGGTGGGGCAAGGTAATTATCAGAACCCATTCAGCTGACTGGGTAAAGAGTATTTCAAGGAATTGTACTTTTTTTGCATTTACACATGTGGATAGACAGACAGACACACACACACACACACGAGAAAACTTCAGTGAACTAAAGGAAACTTTCTGAACTACAAAATACAGCTTCTAACAGCATGATGCACTCAAAAACAATCACTCACCTCAGTCTATTTTAAGACTTTTTTTAATTAAAAGGAAAATGTGTCCAAGAAGTCACATTAGGTTATCTCTCTGCACATTCTCACTAATGTCTGCAAAGCTAAAAATAACAAGATAAAAAATGCATCTTTAGAGATTCTGTTATTGAAAAAATAAATGAGAGCCTACTCCTGAGGCAAAGGGCTGATACACAAGGAACCAGAGGGTCTTCCCTTATGCCATTTGCTCCACAGACTCAACACCCCTGTGGACGATGTGTTTTGCGCTGGATTATGCAGTTCCAGGGGGGCAAACTCACCCTTTGTAACAGGGTGGTCCCCAGGAAAAGGGAGTGTTTCAGGTTCCCTGCCCCACCCAAAGGAGGGTGAAGCTGAGCAGGAGAGATAAGAAGCTGGAGAAGGAGGAGGAAGGGGGCTGGAGGGAGAAGGAAGGAAGCAAGATGGAGGCCAGAAGAGGCCCAAAGAGCAGAGAGACATGTGAAGAAGCTGCACTGGCCTGGACTGATTGAGACAGATGTGGGGGAGAGACCTGCAGGGAAACTGACAATGGCAATGTTGACCTGGATTTTAAAAAAAAATTTTTTGATATTATTATTTATGTCTTTAACATTATTGTGTATTCCCCGTAGGCTTCCCATCACCAAGTCACCCGTGAACCATCACCATTGTCCCCTGTGTGCTTTTCTTCCCCATTGTGAGCCCTTATCCTCTTCCTCCCTCGCTGAATGTCTCTCTCTTATTTGGTTCCCCTATATTCCTGCTATAAGTGAAACCATGCTTATTTCACTGAACATGATCCCTTCTAGCTCCATCCATGTTGTTGTGAATTGCATGTGTATCTTTTTTGATTGCTGAATAGTATTCCACTGTGTATATGTACATTTTCTTGATCCAGTCATCTATTTTTGGGCATTTGGGTTGTTTTCATGTCTTAGCTATTGTGAACAGTGCTGTGATAAACACAGGGGTGCATGTATTCTTTTGGATTAATGTTTTTGTGTCCTTTGGGTAGATTCCCAAAAGTGGTGTTGCTGGGTTATATGGAAGCTCCATTTTTAGCAGTTTGAGGAACCGCCATAAGCTTTCCACAGTGGCTGGACCAGTTCACATTCCCACCAGCAGTGTAGAAGAGTTCCTTTTTCTCCACATCCTCACCAGCATTTGTTGTTGCCTGTTTTTTTAATGTGTGCCATTCTTACTGGCGTGAGGTGGTATCTCACTGTGGTTCTGATTTGCATTTCCCTGATTATAAGTGATGTTGAATATTTTTTCATATACCTATAGGCCATTTGCTTTTCTTCTTTGGAGAAGTGTCTTTTTAGCTCTTCTGCCCATTTTTTGACTGGAAAGTTGACTTTGTTTGATTTTGTTCTTTTCCTCCCAGAATTGTCTGGCTTTTTCTGGCCCTTTTCTATGGGTCCCTGCCAAAAGGTGTTTTACACTTATGGCAGGCTTTTGGACCCTGCTTTGTGCCAATCCCATTTGGGTGGACTTTTACCCAAGGGGTGATAGGTAACATTGGGTGCTTGATTTAAAACTATATTCTCTGTCTTTTCTAATTGTATTAAAGTTTCTTTCCACTAAAGGTCTTATATGTTTTGTGTTGATGCAGCGGAGGGCAGAACCTATCTAGAATGGGCAGGTTTGGGGGTTCTGGGGTGCCCCTCTCCCTGCCCTGTAACACCTTCAGATCCTGATCCCCAGTCCAGACTAAGTACATGGCTGGTTTGACCAGTTAGTTTTCCAGATTGATTTTCCCTTGGAAAAATTCTTACCTGTGATGACTGGAATCTGTATACTATTAACATCAGTAAGCTACATACGTCACAAAATAAAGGTATTTTGATACGGTCAGAGAACTTAACCACTCTAAGAATGGAGAAATAGATACAGAGCTAATTACAAATGAATTTTGGGGACAATACCTGTTTTGGTTCTATTCAGTCTTTTATAAGACTGGCCTCTTTTTTCAGTGAAATAATAAAACATAGCTCCTCCCACAAAGAGTATTTTTCTAAATGCCTCACTAGCAATAGGAAAAAAACACTCCCACTTCCTACCAAAACAAGTCCATTACGTACCAACCAACAAAGTACATTAAATTGTGGATCCAATTTCACTTCTGGGGGATCAGGGTCCCCCTTTTTTTTTCTCTCTTCAAGAACTGTCATAGTGTCCACTGAGGAAGTCTTATTTAAAATGTGTCAAATTCCTATTCCCATACTGCATTTGAAGTATGAAGGGTTGGAAGGGCCTTAAGAAGGGCCATGAAGTATGAAGGGCCATAAGAAGGGTTGGAAACCTTCTTGGAACCAGGAGTCTCCCAGCTGGCTGGAGTCCAGCTTCTGTGTGGGTCAGTGATGCAATGCCTCTCTGGCTTTGCCACTGGCTTTGCCAAAAGAAAGCAGGCACACCTGCCGGCAGGGCTAACAGAAACACGTTAAAAAATGAAATGATCCAAGACACCTTATATTCTAAACATATCAAATCAAACAAATTAATAAAAAATTCAGTTTAAACTCAGAATACATTACTGGGTTACAAAAACCATTTGTCTTAATGGAAAAAAGTGTGATTGAAATCTCAAGTATTTAGAGCTATTTTACCCAACGGAGTAGTCACTAGCCAGATGTGACTATGAATCACTTGAAATGTGTCTAGTATCCAAACTGAGATGTGTTGTGTGTATAAAGTGGCCTCAGATGAAATACAAACAGAAAAGAATGTGACTGAGATCATGAGTAACTTTTTTATATTGGCTACATGTTGAAATGATAGTATTTTGAATATAGCAGATTAAATAAATCCATCATTAAAATGAAACCCATTGGGTTTCTTTTTATGCTTTTAAAAATAGCTGTAAGAAAATAAAAAGGCATGTATGTGGTTCACATTATATTTTTATCGGAGCTCAGGTTAAAATACAAGAGGTTATATGACATCCATTTACAGATTTCAGAGTCCTTTCTAAAAGCTAAGGCAAAGGTTTAACAGGAAACAAATTTGACTGGTATTTCTTGAAGATCAATATATAAGTCATACTTGTTACATGGACTATAGTTTGGATTCTAGCAGGTTAACAGAGATATGACCACAGGTAATTGGAAGAGAAGTCACTTAGGAATGAGAGTTTAAGAAGAACAGAAAGGAAAAGCAAGGAAAATGTAGGAAAACAGTATTTCAAGAGGTAATTCTTTTTGGGTGAAGACTGAAGAATAATACAGGGCTTTCCAGGTTGTGAATAGATACAGCATCTCAGAACAGACAAGAATCTCTGTGATATGGTAAGACCACCTGGTGAAAATGGAAAAACATTTTCAGAAGACGCAAAAACGATGGAGACAAAAAAGCGCCGAGTATTTGGGGAGGTCGGTAGTTAGGATGAGGTGTGTGCTAAGGCTGAAAATGCAGGCTGGGGTCAAGAAATGGGAATCTGGAGAATCTGGACTTTTCTATAGGCAACAGGAGCCAGTGAATATATCCCACCAAGTGTCAACAGAATTAGAGGAGTTTAATAAGAGGAGTACTAAGGCATAAAGAAGAATTATCTGGGAAGCGAGTACACAAAGGCTTGTGGGGGGAAGTAGAATGAATTCCAGTAATGGAAAAAGAAGTGAAGGGAGAAATAAGTTATAGAAGAATGAATACAAAAAAGTAGAAGGCTAAAAACAGGAGAAGATGAGACACTGATGAAGTAAGGAGACACTGAGGAAGTCAGTGAGTCTAGGAGGGGGTCAATGACAATCTGAACTCTGAACTCAGGCCCTGGCAGTTGGGGAAACAGCAGGCTGGTATACAGAGGTGAAGGAGCAAAAGATATGGGAGACTGAAAGTGCTGGGATAGATTCGGAGATGACAAGCACTAGAAAATATGCTGCACGCCCTATATCAACAGGGCAAGGCAAACTAAACGAGAGACCACTACACGTATCTGTTAGGAAGAGCAAAACCCAGAACACCAGGGAGACCAAATGTGGATGAAAATGGGCATCCCCAGAACTCTCATGCACTGCTGGCAGGAGTGCAAAACAGCACAGCTGGAAGACATTCTGGTGGTTTCCCAGCAATCCAGTTCCTTGGCAGTGACCAAGAGGACGAGAAAACCTACACTGACTTTTAGAGCCGCTAGGGTCCAAGTGTCTTCATCCATTCACCTTCTGAAGGACATCTTGGTTGCTTCCAAGTTTTGTATCTTGTATTTTATTTAATACAACTGTATCATTTGCCATTGATTTTCCAAACTACAAATTTTGGAGGCACAAGTTTTTGTCTTTTTGGTAATAGCCGGTCTCTTGGGTATGAGCTATCAATACAGTGATAACACAGTGTTGTTTTGATTTTCACTTCTCTAAATATAAACAATGACGAACATAGCACTTGGCCATTATAGGTATTCTTTGGGGAAGTGTCTATTCAGAACCTCTACCTACTTATTAAAATCAAGTTTGTTTCTCTGTTGTTTAGCTTCATGAGCATTTTATAGAGTTTTGGGTATTAACCCATTGTCAGATGTATGATCTGCAAAAATCTTCTCCCATTAAGTGGGATGTCTTTTCATTTTGATGATAGCTCCTTTCACTGTGCAGAAGTTCTTTAGTTTGATATAGCCCCATTTGTTTTGGTGGGCTTAAATTCTTTACGGAAGCTTATATATCTGTCTGCAAGTTTTGAATGGAAGCAAACAAGACCCTCCATTAAGTGAATGGATAAAGAAATGGTGACAGAGCCAAACAATGTAATTTTAGTCAATACTACATGAAACACTCTATCAGGCCACAGAAAGACATGCATGGCACTCAGGGAAAGAAGCCAGTTGAAAGAGCTACAAACTGTGTGCCGTTACATGACATTCTGGGAAGCGTAAAAGCATGGATATAATAAAAGATCAATGGTTGCCAAGGATTGGTAAAGTGGCAATGAAGACTGGGTAAAACAAAGAGGAATTTCAGTGAAAACATATTGAAAATACTTTGCATGATGCTATAAAGATGAACAATATGGTGTTAGATATTTGTCCCAAGCTATAGAATGTACAACACCAAGATTCTGGGTGACTCTGATGTCAGTTGGCAGTTCATCAGCTGAAACAAACGTACCTCTCTAGTGGGGGTTGTTGAGAATGGGGTCAGGGGGGGACTGTGTATGTGTATATGGGGAATCTACGTACCTTCTGCTCAAATAATGCTTTTTAAAAAGTCTTGATTTTTTTTTTATTCAAGAAAGAGAGTACAGGTGATCAGAAGCTGGATCAACAGCTAGGAGAAAGATGATAGCTCCTCCAACAGTGATAATTAGGTATATAAAGTAACATTAAGATCCCAGCTGACGTTACAGCATGAATAAGAAATGGAACTAACTGATAAGGTTACACAACATGATATATCTGATGTATCAACCTTTGAAACTCAGAAGCAGTTAAAGGAAAACTAATTTTTCCCAGACATGGCAAATGAACAAAAATATGTTTAGAAAATATAAAGGGTCTCAACAAGTCCAGGACTTCAAATGAGTATATAAAAATGACTCTCTACTGGGTCCATCTGGGTTAGAAGGAAACTGCCTCCCCCCACCAAAAAAAAAAAAAGAGA